>JBAMIB010036273.1:0-16004 GCA_037177415.1 Kaempferia rotunda
CATCGAGTCTGAATTAACTAGCTCGACATTTCTTATTTGCGAGTCACATTTAAAGTAAAAATCTCTATAAATACACCATAGCTGAGAATCAAACCGTGAAATAAATTCTATAAATACAAATTTATGTTAGGCGTTTTATGTATTTTCAAAAGAATATATATAAATTAAAGGTTTACTGATATGGCTACCTAATTAACGACATGTTTTATATCTAAAATGATTTCCTTTTTATTCATAATAATAAACCATGGATCACTAAGGCATTCAAATATTCTAAGATGCAGGATCAACACGCTTGTAATTAATTACTCTTTAAAACGATCATGTTTAGATTAATTCTATGGTAGGGCTCGCAGGTCGATCCGCTCGCAGGTACATTAAAAACGTTCGTGCGGTTCGGATGATTCGTCGGTGCGAATTGAACGGATGGATGTTGCGATGCGATGGGAGGGCATGCGGGAGGCGGTGTCGGTTATAGTTCGGTTTACTTGGCGGGTCTGTTAGCTCGCCCGGCCGGTCGGTCGCTCGTTCGCTTTGTGAGGGGGTGAAAAGGGCGAGTGGTGGAATCGAATGGCTGGTTGGTATTTCCTCTCTTCGTTTGTGGAGAGGAGAGCGCTCCTCTTTCTCCTCCCTTCGCCTCTTTGTCCTCTCAATCGCTATCGCTTTCGCTCGCCCCCTTCTGACCGCCTCCCCCGTCTCGTCGTCAGTCTCTTCAGTGATCGAAGGTGCCGGAGGACGCCGAGGTAGGCCGACGGCGAGAATGGAAGCTCCGGCAGGGAGGGGTCGGTGATGTCGGAAAAGGGATGGATTTCGAGGCCTCGGGGACGCAGTTGCGCGGCTCAACCAGGGTCGTCGCCGAGGGGCCTTCTTCGTCGTCGCAGATGGGGATCGAGGAAGGTTGGGTTAGGGTTTCCTTGATCGTACAGCACTGTAGTAATGCTGTGAGTTGTCGTAGAATGGGGTTGTTTTATATTGAAGGGCGGGAGGGGGTGGGGGAGAGAGTAGGTTTCTTCTTCGCCGATACCCAACTGTTGCCATTTTGGCACAACGCTTTAATTGGGTTTCCTCCACTTCGTTTCTATTTTAAATTTCCCTGTTGCATCGAATTTGGTGAAGTTAGGTCTTTTAGAAATCCATCCTAGATTTTTTGATTTTTTTTCCCCAGTCTTTTTCTGAGATAAGCTGTTCTATGTGATTTATGTTACTCCTGTTCGGTGGGTTTTTGTTGCTTCAATTTTTCGTTGTTATTGTTTTGATATTTTGGGATTATAGTTCTGCAGTTATGTGCTAGTGTAATTCTGACATTATTGTGGAATCTGTCATTCGTTTAAATTTGGTGATGGCGACCCAGTTCATGGTTAGGTAACATCAAGCTACTTGACGTCGAATGTGTAAACTTTTTCTGGGTCATGATATGGTAATAAAAAAAAAGGGTGAACTTTAGAAGTTCTAGTCTGTCTATGCCATGTAAGGAACTTCTTTTCTCATTTATTATTATTTGTCTTATCCACTGACAAGGGTCTCGTTGTAGCAGTCATAATGATTCTCTGTTTTTTGTTTTGTTTTTATCTCTTACACCATGTCCATTGTGCAGCTTTTTAACGATAGAAAAATTTTCCCTGACATTTCATCTCTGAAGATGCTATTATCACGTAATGCTATCTAAAACTTCTATACTTACTGTACTCTGGCAGAGGCAACGTGGACAGGGAACTTGAGAGGAGGTGGAGGTGGTTCCATGGACTCTGGACCTTACCCTGAACGGCCAGGAGAGCCAGACTGTTCTTATTACATCAGGACTGGCCTCTGTAGATTTGGAATAACTTGCAAATTTAATCATCCTCCCAATCGGGTACTGGTAATAAAAATCCCTCTGATATCATCTCTATGAATTTGACAATGTGATACAGAAACACAGTACTGAATTACTTTCTATCTTCAACATCTTGAGATGCATTTGATTCTCAGTTTTGTGCGTTAAAATTTACATTCATGTGATAATTCATTTGTTAGAATAAAGAATTTAATAGTTACTAATCAAAGTCTCATTAGACTTGGAAGCATTCATTTATTCTAAGAAAGCGGGATTCATTAAATTACTTCTACATAAAAATCCTGTTAAGTTATATGATTGCGGTACTATTCCAATGCTTCAGAGTTGACTGCCCTTGGTGCTATGCTAAGTTGCAATAAATTATATGCCAGATGTTTTCTATATTCTACTTTGCTTGAGGTTGATCCAGTGGATTGATTGCAAACATAGTTGTGAATACAGATCAGATTTTAAGGTTTTGTATATAAAAATAAAATTTTCAGTATGAAAATGATGAAAATAATAAGAGAACTCTATATTCTATTAATCTTGTCACTTCTGTCATTGTAGAATTCATAATCAATGCTGTTAACTTTAGCAGTTATGTATTACACCACAAACTGAATATCTTAGCTAAAAGTGCTTGTGAATTTTGTTAACCATTAAATGGGACTTGTCAAGATGCATTATAATATAAGTGTGTGATTTCTACAATTTTGAACAGAACCATTAAATAATGTGAAGAGTGAGATTATATGTTTAGCAGTACAGGAGACCATCATCAAATTTAAGTGTGTATTCTTCCTGACTTTGCAAAATACTGATACGCTCCATTAGATGTACTCTATCCGTTCTGATTGTTTTATATTTTTCTACCACTTGATACCCAGCATGCTAGAATTGCTGCGTGCATTTGAATGTTCCATACATAGGACATAATTGGATATGTTGGTGATTTTCTTGTGTTGAAAGTTTAGAAATATATCATTCTTATTGTGTCACTTCTTTTGCTAGACATGTTACTTAACTTCCCCTATAGCAAATTTTATGGTTTTTAACTGGTCCTGCAAATCTCAGGCTGTAGCTGCTGCAAGAATCAGGGGTGGGTATCCTGAAAGAGTAGGTCAACCTGAATGTCAGGTCTCTGCATTGCCACATTTAGTTTCATTTATGTTTATATGCATACACTTCCATGTTCATCCAGTGACAAAGTTTATTGCTAAAGTCAAAGATAGGTTTTTATACTACTTTATAACATTATACCAATTAGCTTTGATATTGTTAGCTTTACGAGATAGGTTTCCCCTTATTGAAGAATTGCAATCAACTTAGTGGTAGCTGAGCATGTGCTGAACTTTCACTTATATTGTTTCCATTGTCTTTATTTCATTGCACTGTGTTAAGAGTCATCTACCAAGAAATTAAGATCTATGCTTTCATGGAATCAGCCACATGGGCCTATCGAGAAATTCACCTCTAGTTGTATTCATTTTTCTCTAGTGCCAAGTATATATATATATATTTTTTGTTTTCTTCTTTTATTCAATTGTGTACTCAGAGCAATTTTTTTTCCTTGTTACGACAATATACAAACATTTGCAATCCAATAAAGTTTGAGAAAAAAAATGCAATACTTGTTCTAGTCCACATCAGTGTTACTTTGCTTGAATCCAGTTTTCTTTTTCTTAGTTATATTTTCTTCTTGTTTTCCTTGTTTAGCGTTTGTTAGGGATGGATTATAAATCTTATTCATCTACTTGAATCGAGTCACTGTGTTAACCGGCCTTTCTCTGCAAAAAATGAAAGAGAAAACAACTTTTTATTTAGGCTAATATTTAAGTATAAGTTTAAATATACAATTTCCTTTTCAAACTTATACACGTGTCTATTATGATATGTTTTGTCTTAATAATATACGTCATTGACTCTCCTAAGTGCTAACAAAAGTCTGCCGTGTGTCAATATAAATCAGCCATACAGTTGGCCTTGATGATCTATCTTTCTGCATCGTTGACTGTTACTTAACAGTCCATGTTAACTGTTAGATACCTATATACCTATATATAACAGTTAGATGCTTGAATACAACAAATAATATTGTTGTTTCAAATATGGACACTGTTCATTTTATTCTACAACTTCATAAACTTAGTTAAATTTGTTAATGTACTACTGTCAATCTTAAGGAAAAGGCTAAGTGTGTTAATCTATCATGTATCTGTTAGGTTCAGCTTCACATCATTTTTTGACATGTCACATTTAAATTATCAAAAAAATGTGATAATGTAACATGCACTAACCCAATCGGCATACTATATCAATAATTTTTCATCCGAAATATTAGCACTCCGTGACACTTTTTTGAGATGACATCTTTAATGTTAGGGAATTAATGGTTTATTGACATAGTATCCTACTTATGTAATGTTGATAGTTAACATTACATGTCACATTTGTTAGGATCAACATCTCGGGAAATTAGACAATTTTAGTTTTTTAATACTTGTTTTCTTAAGAGTTAGATCAAATTAAATGGAATACACCAAGGGAGAAGAGAGACGAAGATGGTGAAGTTTTGTTGTCACACAAGAATTCCTTATTTACACTTTCTTCAGATATTCCCCTAAGCTTCTTTTTTTTGTAACACATACATTGTTTCCAACTCTAATAATTATTTGAAAACAATTCTTGACATTTTATCAATTTGAAGGGGAGCCTTGGCGCAACGGTAAAGTTAGAGGTCATGACTTCGAGTCTCGTAATTTGGAAACAACCTCTTGCTAAGGCTGTTTAGTAGACCTCTCCCCGAGACCCCGCGGCTGGAGTTTTGTGCATTGGATATTTGGATCCGGGTTGCCCTTTTTAATTTTAATTTAGGGATAAATTAATTATGATCCAATCTAAGTAATTCTCAAGTAATTTAATTTTAAAAATTTAATTATCTACACAACACATTTTGCATTAACTCATGATAGTTAATAGTTACGAAGTGAATCTCCTACAATTGCCGATGTGTGCATGAGTAGCCAACAAACCATGTCTGTGGCAGCACATGTACGACCAACAAAATAAGACAATTTAATAGCCATTAAAAGGGCCAATTTGACATAGTAACATTCGGAAACTATATGCAAAGACTTTAGAATCATGGTGGACAAAAGTAGCCCATCACAACCCATGGACTAAATCATAATAACCTGGCGAGTACTACTTTAATCATTTGGCACAATTTTTGTCATCACTTGTGGACCAAGTCCATGGCAACCAACACCTCTCTTTGCAAGCCACACAAGACTATACACTCATATTGAACAGTATGTTTGCATGCACAATGCAGTTCCCTGTTAGCCAAGTTACGGAGCAATGTGAATACATCGTAGAGCCTCACAGGCCAATAGCATGGACAATGCTATGCATGCGTCTTGCACAAGCTAAACCTCACGACCCACCTGCTGTGTGGAAACTGCTACAATGCATCAAAGTATCAAACATAGGCCTATAGTCGTCCTCTAGCGTGACACCGTTGCATGCATGCCCCACACAGGCAGAGCCTCACAACCCTCCAACTGTATAGATGCAATTGTGCATCTCTCGCTTGGGCCCACAACTTACCTACTACATGAACAACTCTGCGTGCGTCCCACTTAGGCCTACGACCCATCTACTATGCAAACATTGACACACACACATTCTATAATTGTGACCTTGTGGGTGACATGAATAATGGACAAATTCGTTTGCCCTCATTTTTCTCATTCAGAACCTGCATCCTTTTTTATTCGATCATTAAAGCTTGCTTTGATGCCATTGTCGGGGTCAGCATCGCTCAAGGAGCACATTGGCGCACTGAAATTTGGCCCTTGCTTCATGCTTTATAATTATTTCACACGTTATACATATGATCACTAAAGTAACAATGTTACAAGAATGTTTTATTGCAATCATCAATCACAAAAAGTCAATGAGATCGTAAAAAAAAAATAAATCTTTTTATTAGTAATAAGAATAATAATACAACTACATTATATTTCCATGTAAGGAGATTGATTGTAGGGTACTATCACTAACATTATCATCATGTCAAGAAGGTGATATTGGTTGGCCTACTGAATACTGACACAAGGTAGGCAAACATCAATAGTTTTAGTAGCTCTCTCACTTGGTTCTATAATTGAGGGAAATTTAAATGTCAAAATTATATAATAGAAGTTGATGTAAAAATGTAAATAATTAATATCTAAAACAACCTAAAATATTTTTACTATGCTTGGATTTTTAACTAGTAGTTTAATTGCAGTATCATTCCAGCAAAATTATAAAATTGAAGTTGATGTAAAAATGTAAATAATCAATATCTAAAACAACCTAAAATATTTTTACTATGCTTGGATTTTTACTGAACCATATTGTCATGTGGATCAGTAAAATTAACAATGCACTTACAAACTATGATTAAAAAATATTCTGAAGTTTCTGTCAAATATTTGATTGAAATGTAAAAAGGGTTATATGACAAACAGTCCATACAATTTATACTATATTCAGATACTTTTATTTTTTTAAGCTCCTTTCTTTTATTACAATCTAAGCTAGAAGCTATCTCAATTTTTATTTTTGTTGTCTTAAATTATAAGACAGAGCTTGATACTATATTTTTTATTTTTTATTTTTTACTCTCTACAGTATTTCTTGAAGACAGGAACATGCAAATTTGGAGCTACATGCAAGTTCCACCATCCCAAAGATAAGGCTGGAATTGCTGGGCTAGTTCAGTTAAATATTCTAGGCTACCCTTTACGTCCGGTTTGTGAATATGCTAACCCTACTACATCTATTCTTAGAGCATCTACTTCTAGTAATGGGATGTGTCAGTTTGATTCGATTAAATGAGACCTAATACCCTTTCATTTCCATGTTTTTATTTATACTTTCTTTGCTAGTTAAGTTGTCATGTTCTATGACAAACCACAATTTTTGTATCATAGAATGAGAAGGAATGTGCATATTACACAAGGACTGGGGAGTGTAAATTTGGGAATACATGCAAATTCCACCATCCACAGCCCTCAAATGCAGTAGTTTCTTTACGTGGCTCTCCGGTCTATTCTTCACTACATTCCCCAACAACCCCCAGTCAGCAATCTTATCCTGCAGGGATGACAAATTGGACGTTACCAAGATCCTCTTTTATTCCAAGCCCTCGATGGCAAGCTTCTTCAAGTTATGCCCAGTTGATTCTTCCGCAAGGCATGGTCCATGTTCCAAGTTGGGCATCTTACTCTGTAAGTTTGTCTTACTCTTCCTTTTTACTTTTATGACTTTGAGCAGTCGGTATAGGAACATGATTTTAATCTGATTACTAGCTTACTATTAAATATTAACCTATAAAAAATTGCATGTATACATATCATGACGATTTTAGTTCCTTGTGAAATTTGACATGATTTTAGTTGTCAACCGTGAAATTAACTACCGTTATCAAATTAGGAAGTTGCTTTTGGATAGTGATGAAAATACTTATGTTGCATAATCTTGACCTCTTAATGCTGTCAACTTATATGCAGATTTACGGAAAATATGTGCACACTTTTATGCTATGCTTGTATCAAGTAGTATCATTCACTTGCCAGGTAGTTTTTACTTGAAATCCCCTTTACCAAGCCTTTTCTCAGAACACAGACATCAACCTCGAACCATGATCCTCCAATTTGTTAATATTGAAGATTTTTATTGGACTTTGATACATATATTGCTTTATTGAAATTTAAAAGTAATTTTGGTCAAAATGTGTTCAATTTTCATTTGAAACCGCATAATTTAACCTGAAACTACCTACTGATTGCTATAGAAGTGAACTAGGATATAGAAACATGTCTCAGAATCTGATGGTGGTGACTTGGTTAGTATTGCTTAAAAGTAAAATGAACACCAAAAAAGCTTTGTAGAAAAATCTGTTTCAGAGTTAATTTCTTTTTCCATTTTGGTTTTTTTTTGGGATAGTTTTGTTTGATCTAGCTTATGAAAGCAATGCAAATTAGGAATTTATGTTTTAAAAGTTTTTAGATTTCAAAAAATAGTTTGATAGGCCCTCCTCTTTATGATAATTAAGTCTTTAAAGGTAGTCACCATGTTTTATTTAGGATAAATCGTAGGAAAGTTTTGGTAGAAGCTTAATTAATTTAGTTTTTTTCTAGTTTGTTCCTTGGTTAATATCTTTTCTTATTGAGTGTTTTTAGATATATGATTATTTGGTTCCTATAATATTTTTAGTTTGATTTTAATTTTTGTTTGGTTTGGAGCCTCTAAAAGGAACCTCAATACCACTATTGTCAATCATCTATATAATATATTATCCTATGCTGCATCGAAGTGATTTGAAAGTCTTGTGTCAATTTTTTATTTTCTGTTTTACTGAAATAGGAAGTTATCTTTAAATGTTTATAAGCTAGAGAAGCTCAAAAGTTTATTTTCTGATTCGAAATGTTTATTCTAATAAGCTCATCATCTGCATTTGCTATCCATATTTTTCTAGTTTTTGCGCAACGGTAATGTTGCTGCCATGTGACCATGAGGTCACAAGTTTGAGTCGTAGAAATAGCTTCTTACAATGCAGAGTAAGGTTGCGTACAATGGACCCAATACGATCCGACCCTTCACCCTGCATTTGTGGGAGCTTCGTGCACCGGGTTGCCTTTTGTGTGTTCAGTCATCCTGGCGATGAGATTAAAATTAACCACTAAAGTCAAGAGCCAATAAGTGACATGCCTATACTATGATGGCCAGTAGTGTGAACAAGGATTACTTGGATTGTCCTGAGTTTAACTAGTGGAAAGCCAACATGTGCATGGTTAGTTCAGTTAACAGGTGAGTGTTGTGGAAAGTCTGGATCTATTTAGGCCCTATGACTAGGTAGTATTCTACCGTTTGTTGAGCATTCACTTTGAAGCCTGCAAAAGGGATTTGGGGGCCACATGGAAATGTTTTGTAAGGAAGATTGACTATTGTAACACAATGTCTATCAACTGATAAATCTAAGTTTTATCACGGTAGTGTCTAGCACAATCAAAATCTCAAACCTCGCTTTCCTGTTTAAATAATGAGTAAAGTACAGGTTGTGATGGCAGAGTAGCATTAGGGCGCAAGCGCATCTGAGATGGTTTCATCCAACAACCCTATAATTTAGATAAGTTGATTAGAGTTGAAGATGTGAAGGAAGTAAGTTTGTCAAAGAAATTGTTATATGATTTATAATGATCTAGAAGGATCTGAATATTGCTACTAGTTTTACAGAGTCTAATAGCTTGATACGAGTCATGAAGCCAATGTCAAATAGTTGAGACTCACGACTTGTTATTGTTATATAATATGCCTACAGGGACAACTGGGTTCATCTCCAGAGTCTCAACAAACGGCAGGGAGTGCTCCGTTTTATAACCCTTCACATCAAGGTGAGACAGGTGGTGGAGCTCAAGGGAAATTTTCTTCTTACCGACCAAACTCTGTTAATATGGGGCTATATACACCAATCCCAAACGTATTTCCTGATAGACCTGGGCAACCTGAATGCCAATTTTACATGAAGACAGGAGATTGTAAGTTTGGTGCAGTCTGCAGGTTCCACCATCCAAGGGAGAGATCAATTCCTGCTCCAAACTGTGGGTTGAGTCCATTGGGCCTTCCCGTTCGTCCAGTAAGTTTCCCATCAAACCTGATATTTCCTCCACTTTGATCAATAAACCATGCGTACCTAGGATCAGTTTCAAATCTTATACTGCTTGAAAACATTTGTTGGTTTAATTTATGTACTTTGCAACCACTAAATGATTTCTTTTGCACTAATAAAAAATATTTTTTATTGCCAAATGAACACTATTATAAGCTGATATCACGAGTGTGTTTTTATTGCCTTCAAATTCTTGTTTCTCGATAATATGCATGACTGCAGAAGTTAAGATTTCATATGCTCTTATAACATTTACCCAAGAGACTGAAATGACAATGGGTAATAAAAAAGATTAACCTAGTTAGCCTCATTAACTATCCCTGGGGGTGGTCGGTCCGATCCCATGGAAGTTTCCCACCGGCCACCAAGGTAAATCGGGAAGCACTCGTGGCGGGCAGCCCAGAAGCCCAACATCCCTTAGTTGCAAGTCCCATTTGGACGACAATGGGTAATAAGAACATTAGCAAGTAGGATCAAGCAACATTATTGTTGATTTTTTTTTTTGGGTGCTACAGTGTATGAAGTGATTTTAATCAACATGAGTAGGTTGAGAAAAGTAATTGAGGCGCAGCTTTGCAATTTCCGTTGGTGTCTTACCTGGATGGGAATGGTTTGAAGAACAATCTATTATGCAAGTCCATTAGAATTACACGAAATTTTCATGCAAACAGTCTTTTCACTATTTGGAACATTTCTAATTGGATGCCACCTGGCCACCCAACAAGTTTCACCTTTCTCCCGGCTCCATGTTTAGCAATCTAATTTCCTGGTCATTTATGAACTTAAGCATGAGGAATTAAATTGCAAAAAGATCACTGGTTATCCTAATGCATGGTTAGGTTGCACGGTGCTTCATGTAACTTTCTTTAAGATTTCAGTAGTAAGCCAAATGCTAAAGTTTACTAGAACCTTACATATTTCTCCTTATTTCTTTACGCCAGACATTTGGTCCTAAAATAATGACGTTGTGGAACATTTCCTTTACCAAAATTAAGACCACAAAGTTGCATGTTTTATTATGATTTCTTCAAGCTTACAGGTAGTATTTGACATGCATGATAACAGATACCAGGATTACACATGTTAATCCTTATTTTTCACATCAGGCAAGGATAATGTTTCTAAGTCATTTCCTTTACCAAACTTTTTGTCAAAGATTAAAATCTTACTACTATACCTATTTTGCCTCAAATCTCTCTGTTCAATGATGAATGGGAATTGTGCATGGTGCAAAAATTTTATTGTCTATTTCTAAACAATCCACTTTGCGAAAGATACCATCTTATTTCTGCCTTATTAATTGTGTTTCTCTTTGACATTTCATTTTAGTTTCTGAAATCACTTGTGGATTTTTGTGACGGGCCAAGAGTTAGGATGGATACATTGAAGGGCCATTGAAGCCTTCAAGATATGAATGAATTTTTTCTTAAAAAATGAGAATGAGCTAGATGCTGATGTTTGATCTAGCTTCAAGTTTGAGGATATAGTTTCACTTGAAGGAACTTATCCATCAACTCAAAACTCAAACTTTAGGAGCCAATACATATTAAGAATTTGAGTGGTTCCTGTACTTAGTTCGTTGCATGCTAGTAACCAAAATAAAAAGTTGATTCCCAATCTTATCTTTTCCTTTCCTTATTTTATCATTATCTGAAACAAAGAAACTAGCTGATTATGTAATTTCAACAGGGTGAGCCTGTGTGCCTTTTCTACTCTCGATACGGAATCTGCAAATTTGGGCCAAACTGCAAGTTTGATCATCCAATGGGTACTTTCACCTATGGCCTTGCTGCATCCCCCACAGCTGATGTCCCAACTGTTCGTCATCTCTTGGGATCCTCTTCAGAACCTCCTGCATTGACACTGCCATCAGAAGGTACCGGCAACAGTAGCTCAGGAGTACCAAGGAGATTATCACTATCAGAATCTAGGCAAGCAACCTCTGGTGATGAAATTGCTGAGACAGAGTCATAGATAATTGCCAATTCAAGCATTTGCAGGTTTCTTTTTTACCTAGACAAGTAAGTAGATGATTTTCTGTCTGTAATATCCAGTTTTCCTCGCTGGAGATGTACAGCTGTTTTCATGTTGTATTTTTTTTCCCCCTCACCTGAAGATGCATCCATTCGGTGGCAAACAAGGATTGCCTATTTAATGTATATCATCATAAATTTAACTGTCAATTGTTATGGGGAATATGCAAGCCCCCCATCGCATTGATGTTTCTAATCATCTCTGCAATCTCATCTATCCTTAACTGACTCGAGTTTATGCTCTTGCATGCGAGTATATACATGGCGATAAACCTACAAGGGAAATGCTAGTATAAATCTTCACTTTATTCTCATATTTTTCTTGTGTTATTAATTTGTCATCACAGGAAGTTGTTAATCTCAAGTTCCTAATTTTAGACTGCTCACTTGACCACGAAGAGACAACGATCTCATTGCATGCATTATTTGCAAATGGAACTCTATTGGATCCGAAACTGAGAAGCACCGTTGAAGTCAGTTCCTTTCCACCCTTTCACGCAGGGCAAATATAGCTTGGCCAATGGGAAACCAAGGCACCATCAGTCCAATGCAGGTACGTTAATAATTAATTAGGTTGCTGAAACCGACACAATATTTGCAATCTCTCTCTCGAATCCCCATCAACCTGATGAAAGAATATTAGTTAGTTAGTGGCATCCTCCTTCAGCCTTCGAAGGAATTGACTTAGTTAAATGGCAAAGTCTGGCATAAACTAAAGCTCTCCTAAAGCTAGGAATAAAAATGTTTATGCCTTGCCTTTCTTCCTCTCCCATTTTAAACTTATTATTTATTATTAAAAGATTCTATGTAAATTAATTTTAATTATGGACGCTCTTTGGCAATAATTAAATTATATTTTCTTTAGTAATTTTAATTGAACCTAAAAAGATTTCCGCTTCGGCTTCGGGCTATAAATATGGCCGCCTCCTCCAGGGCGTAGAAGTCGTCGCAGTCCACCCCCATCCCTCTCCCATCTTCTTCCTCCGCTAGGTAGCCGGAGCGGTCGACGAGCATCCGTCTCTCTCACTCTTCTTCCACCTCCAAACCCTATCCGTTCCTCGATTTGATCGGACGATGGGCGGCCGGGAGATCTCCTGCAGAGGGATACTATTCGCCGTCTTGCTCGTTTCCGCCGCGATCCCTATGGCGTTCGCCACCACTTCCTCTTCCCCGAAGAAGAAATCCAAGTCGTCGGGACCTCCTCCGCAGCTAGTGTCGGAGCTCCCTGTGAACGCCGTCGTCCGGGGTCCTTCCTCCGCCGTCTTCCCCATCTACGGCAACGTCTACCCTGACGGGTGAAGCTCAAGGTTTGAGGTTCGCGAGATGGGCGGGCTCTAATAGTTGAGTTTTCTTGGAATTTGTAGGTTGTACTATGTGTCGATGTACATTGGCGACCCCCCGAAGCCCTACTTCCTTGATGTCGACACCGGCAGCGATCTCACCTGGCTCCAATGCGATGCTCCCTGCGTCAGGTGCTCCAAGGTTAGGGTTATATCCTTGTCTTTCCATCCTCTGCTGAACTCCTCCTGATTCCCCCAAACTTTTTCAAGATTCAATTAACGACCGTGCGTTTTTCATCGATCTAGGGACCTCATCCGTGGTACCGACCGAACAAGAACAAGTTGGTCAACTGCAAAGACCCTCTCTGCGTTGCCCTCCACTCCGGCGTTGTCCAGGACCAGAACTGCGACCAGTGCGATTACGAGATCCAGTACGAGGATCGAGGCTCCTCCCTTGGCGTCCTCATCGCCGACTCCTTCGCCGTCCGCCTCACAAACACTACCCTGGCCCGCCCCACCCTCGCCTTCGGGTCAGTAACCTAACCCAGCACTCCAATCCCTGTAAAAATCCAATCGCTGCCACCCATATCGACGCAGCTGGTACGTGCAGGTGTGGATACGATCAGCAGGTCCCAAATCAGGACGCCCCTGCGTCGACGGATGGAATTCTCGGTCTCGGAACAGGGAAAGTTAGCATCTTGTCGCAGCTCAGCGATCAAGGGGTGACAAAAAATGTGGTCGGTCACTGCCTCGGTGGAAAGGGAGGCGGCTACCTTTTCTTCGGAGACGATTTGGTCCCTACCTCTCGGATGACCTGGTCGCCCATGTCTCGCATCGGATCAAAGTGAGATGCTATTTTAGTTGCGATTGTTGAACTTTTTCCTGCAGGAGCACTGATTTCTTGTCATTATATCAGAAACTACTACTCACCTGGGCCAGCAAACCTCTATTGGGGTAATCAATATTTGGGAGTAAAGCAAACGGAGGTGGTTCTCGATACCGGGAGTACCTTCACCTACTTTGGCCTTCAATCCTACCAAGCTTTCCTCTCAGCTGTAAATATGAACTGAGTCTTCGGATTGAACCGTGTTCATTTCCATTATAGTGCTGACATTGAGTTTTCATAGGTCAAGAGTGATCTGTCGAAGAAACCACTCAAGGAGGAAGTCGACCAATCGCTTCCAGTGTGCTGGAAAGGGCAGAAACCATTCAAGTCAGTGTCTGATGTGAAAAAGTATTTCAAAACATTAACCTTGAACTTCGTGAATGGGAAGAAAGCATTGCTTGAACTGCTTCCTCAGAATTATCTGATCATCACCGTAGGCATTTGCAACCTTCCTCTCGACTAAAACAATCCAAAATATTAATTGTTGATATTGAAATTCTGACGTTTCATTTGCAGAAATATGGCAACGCATGCTTAGGAATTCTCAATGGCACTGAAGTCGGACTGCATAACCTCAATGTAATTGGAGGTAAACAAACAGCAACTTGCCAACCAGTTTTGCAAAAACTTTTCATTGTTCTCTTGATGAAACACTTTGATTGTCGAATGTTTTCAGATATTTCTTTGCTAGACCATATGGTCGTTTATGACAATGAGAAGCAGCACATCGGATGGGTTCGAGCTGCATGTGATAGACTCCCCAAGTCTGGAATTTCTTCACTGTGATGATTTAGTTTTACTTGGATGTGCACGGAAAGTGGAGGTTTCTCACTCTGAAACTCTTTTCTGTGTCAGTGTAGATAGTGTGGACGGTGGCCTCTACAATGATCTCTCTCAATATGGTAGCAGGGGTTTCCTTTCGAAAGGATGGCCTTCATATGACCTATGATCTCTTATATTAGTTAAAGAAAGAAAGAAAAACATAGCAACATCTTTGTTGTTAGATTTCAATATCAAAAAATGCTCTCCATTTGAACAGAATAAAGTAGTTAAAATTGTAGCGTATGTAATTACACTCACCAATACAAAATTCAGCTGGTCTGCTTCTGAATATTTCATGTTGCCTCTTTGAATCATATTGCAATCCTTATCTTTCTGCAACATGTATTTTGGATTGGTGCATATTAACTCTCCTGTCTAAGAGACTGAGAGATCCGGAAAATCCTTTTCCATCATTCCATGTACATGAGATGAGATAAAATTTGATTTGTACGTACTCTGAATTTATCGATGGATGTAGAAAAAAAATATACGAAAAGTATTTATTCTTCTAAATAGAAATGATACTAAAATTAAGGATAAAAAATGACCAAAACCTACTGAAGTACTCCCATGAAGTTCACAAGTGCATCAAGGCCGCACCCAGATTTGGTGGGGTGGTAAATAATAGCGTAGCCAGGATTTTTAATTAGAAATGGTGAATTTAATAAATTTTAAAAATTAAAAAATTAATAAAATATAAAATATTTAGTCATTGGTTGTAATTTAAATCATGATCCGTCGATCCCTATAATTCTCCTTCAATCAATGAAACATCAAAGGAGAAAGGAACAACTTACTCCCCTTGTTGATGTGGTTGGACAAAGGAGAAAAGGAGTTACTTGTAAACGGGCTTTGTTGGAAAAGATAAAAGAAAGACGGTTACTTTTGAGAAAAATAGAGAAAAGAAGATAGGGAGGAAGAAGAAAACGAGGAATGCTTTACTATTGGGTTCCAAGCAAAATTAACATGAAAAACACATCGGAAGAAGAACCCACCAATGATCCATCCAAATTCAAATTAATCATTGGTGTAGAAAGTTACATCTAGATGTGCAAAACCAAAACCTTTACGAGTCTAGAGAGTCAATCTAAGTATGATAAATATGTACAGTGATGTCAGCTTCCAAACTGACCAGGATGATTATAGATCGCAGTCAGGATTCGTGTTTTGATTGACTGGTGGCGCTGTGAGCTGGAAGAGTTCGAAGCACGACACAGTTGCGGATTCTACAACAGAATCCGAGTATATTGCTGCATTAGAGGCAACAAAGGAGGCAGTTTGGATCCGCAAGTTCATTTCTGAGCTTGGGGTGGTTCCTAGTATAGCAGATTCTATACCGCTCTATTGTGACAACAATGGAGCTATTGCGTAGGCAAAGGAACCTCGCTCACACCAGCGGACCAAACACATACTACGGCGCTTCCATCTCATTCGAGAGATCATCGAT
>JBAMIB010036582.1:0-15990 GCA_037177415.1 Kaempferia rotunda
CAAATATTGAGTCTCGAACACTTCAATTACATATCGACAGAAGTTGAATAAGCATTGGATAACAGTTGTTTCAGCAATCCATAGGTACTCATCATAATAATCAGCAGGAGCTCCATATGCCAATTGACGGATAACCACTGTACATTTCTGAAGCAGTGATAAACTTGTTTTTCTTGTCGCATCGACCTTCCATTGAAAATATTTTGAATGACTTTTCAAGGCATCGACTATACGAAGGAATAACTCTTTTTGCATTCGGAATCAATATCAAAATATATCATCAGAATATATTGGCTTATCAGAGAAATAATCGTCAAAAAGATGAGCATGTCCAACTTCACAATCCCGATTTAAATACCTTCTCCGCTGTGTTCTACCGGAAGAACTTTGAGCTCTTTGACGTATCATTTGTTGTCGCTCATATAGTTGGAGTATTATTTGTTCATCTATATCCTCCGCATCTTTCTTCAATTCATTGATCCAGAATTCACGGAGCGTAGATCGATCTAGATTTTCAGCCATCAAGTCTTCTGAGATAATTGTGTAGTTGAAAGAAATAGAAAGTTGAGAAAATGATAAGAGGAATGAAATATTGAATGTATATTTATAGAAAAAAAATTCAACTAAAAAAAATTGAACGTTGAACAATGACTACTAAATTAACTGTTATTCAATGTCTCTTCATCAACTCTTCTTCTATATTTTTAATCAACTCAATACTTTTAATTTTTTAATAACAAATAAAAAAAAACAAAAATGATAAAGAATCGGCTACGCAAATTCCCCACGTGACACGTAGCTTCAACTGTGGGTGCTCTAACTAATCCACTTTCGTTCTGCCCTATTGCCATCCATAGATGTGGTGGAGCCCACAAGGCTTTGATTTTTTTAAAATGATTTTTAAATTTTTTATTAGTTAGAAAAAAATATTATTATTATTATCTTTTTCTTAATTCAGGTCTGAGGTCCCCTTGTAATTCGTATGTTAACCCACATCCGGGTTTAGGAGAATCCTAACCGTACATCAGCACCTTGCGCGGATCATGGCGTCACGTAGCACGAATCTTGATGTTCCGCCCGCGCAGCATCCTTAAAATCCCTTGGTTTGGCGTCGGCTTCTCTCCAATTGGAAGACGAAGGCTCAAACCCCCTGCTGAAGTATCACCAGCCCTCGTCCGCGGTCGAAGGATTGAATTATCGAGGCCCCGAACTCTTTCTTGATTTTGTGGTTCTCGCTCTTTGTTGGGTAAAATGAGACGGTTTGAAGATGATATGGATGCTACACACGATCGGTGAGCTACGTTAGATTAGTTTTTTGCTCGTGTTTCTTTCTTGCTTTCTTGCTTTCTTTCTTTTGTTTCTAAAAGGGGTAAAAATGTGGGTGTTTTTCTTGAAGAGAATCCAAGCGATACCGCAGTAGCATTGATGAAAAACCAGATTCCAGATATGCCAAAAAGTATTTGATGGTTCTGTCACACAGTCTCGAAGTCGAGAAGTATCAGAAATTCCTCAAGATTATGAGGGATTTCCGAGATAAAAGGTTTACTCCTGATTGCTGTTTCATCATGTATTTCGTCCAATGTATTGTCGATCTTTGTTTCTTAAAGGAAAAGAAAATAAAATATCCATCTTGATCCTTATTGCAGGATCGATCGGGTTGAGTGTGTCGAAAAGGTGAAAATGTTGCTTCAAGGGAAACCTGACTTGTTTCTGGGCTTCCGTGACTTCTTGCCAAAGAGTCTTGATGCAAAAGACTGTTGCACCTATGATAAAAAGTCAGACTGTTGGGATGCCTTAAATTTTATTTGTAAAATAAAGGTAATCGTTGGATTGTACTATGATTGGTGCACATTAGACTTAATTGCCTATTTGTTTACTGGGTTTGGTAGTGCAGAATCGGTTTTCTGATAATGATCACAACTACAGTTGGTTTTTGGAGATCCTGAGCATGTATCATACTTATTGCATGCCCATCAATGAAGTATATCAAGAGGTCATTCAGTTTTACTTCAACCATTTTCTAGAGAACATTACTTATTTCTAGAACTCTCTTAAAAGAATGTTTTGATACAGGTAATGATACTTTTTCAAGACCATGATGATTTGCTTGAAGAGTTCAATTATTTCTTGTTCAATTGTTCAAAAGGAGTATCTTTTAGTCATGAGTCATCTCGAGGTCTTACCGGGCAAACAAGTACAGATGATTCTGGAGGCAAAAAGGTATACATTTTGAAAAAGGTTTGAGTAAGACCAACTATCAAGAAACCATTGATTTGAAGTTTAACATATTTTCCCTTTGTAGATGCTTCAAATAAAAAGGTATACTCATTTGCAAGATCTAGACCACATTGAAATAACGAAACAAATTCAGAGAAGTGATGAGATCTCCAAAGGATATCCATTGAGTAACACGTGCATACAGCATGAAACAAATTTGAACAGTTCAATGTTGGACAGTGATGAAGAAGGTATTTAAGATTTTACAGTTCGATATAATTTAGCAGGTGTTTGGAAAAAGGTATTCTTGCAGGATTACTAGTAACTTTGCAAATGCTAATCTTTCCCACATTTTGCCTTTTCTGATGGGATTTGGATTATTTTTATAAGGGTTGGTACTATATGCCACACCCTCTTGGTAATCTTACCGATGACACTTTGTGACAAAATTTGTATATTCAATAAAAATCTATTTTGAGTCAATTTACTCTTTAGTATTGACATAAAAAAATAATTATTGTATATCAATTAATCAATTTACTTTGATGCTTTTATTTCTTTGCCATTTTAAATTTTTATGCACTAGCTTTGTTCATTAGGTGTTATAACAGATTAGTGTGTTAGGTATTATTTCATAGGATAATTGATTCATCGTTCCTAGTAATTTTTAGTGATAGATAGTATGTCAATGTAAGAATGTCAGCAACTTTATAGCATTTTTGTATGTATGTTTTTTGGTCAACATAAGTATTTGTTTTTTTTCATAATTCTACATGATAATCATTTTTTTCTACAAGGTTACTTGATAATGTACCAAATGCCATCCTGAGGTTTTGTACTTTGCAATTTATCAAAATTAACTTAGCAATTGACAAACCATCCATATATAATACTTTGTTTATGTCTTTATTATTTAGATGAGTAACTACATATTCACTATATCAGTTTATTTATGAAATATTTTTTGAAGTGTTATTATTCAGTTTACACTCTCATAAAACCATTTTTTCTTAAAAAAAAGGCTTCTATATGTTCTGAAATTTTAGATTTTAGCGGAGTTTGTCTGAACTTTTACATTTGCTAAATATATACATATACTTTAAATTTTATAAACTATAGTTCCTTTAGTGCATTGTATGGTAATTTTAAGTAGTCACCATTCCAATTGAAATATTGACTCAATAATCATGTCAAACTTGTTTGCTAAAAGGCTTATTAAGTTTGATCAAAATTCAAGCTCAATTAAAAATAATGTTGTGCTTATAGAGTTAGCTAAAACTCAATTTAATAATTGGATTAATATTAATTTTTTTAATATGTTGTACCATCTAGAATTTTAGATTGTGCGGAATATCAAAAAAGTGTACACAAAGTAGTATCAATATATTGCACATATACATATATGCATTTTATTTTTTTATATATTTGCATTAAAAGCTAAATAAATAAGAGTATAAGACCATAAATGAGTTCTAAATTAGATTGTTAATGTATTTATTCATGAATTTTTTTACAGGTTTTATTTATGAATGTTAACAAGTTGAGCTCAGAAGTGTCCAAGTTTGTTCATGGATCTTGTCAAGTTTAAGAAATTGGTTAAGCTTGTTCACTATAAATTTTTATTACTGAATGAATATAAACAATATCTTAATGAGTTGAATTCCAACTAATGGAATAACCACATCTTTGGCTAAATGTTAACACAGTTTTCAATTGGATGGTTGCTACATTGCTAAGCTGGAAAGCACCCTAGTATTGCTTCTCTCCTCATTTAACTGATGTTCTGCCTCTTTTAGCATTTCTTTACCTTTAATTTAAACAATAAATGTAACATAAGCAATACATACTGACATACATATGAAAGTCAATATAATATAGAAAAGAGATATTGGTTGAAAACTCCCTCTCTGACCTTTTTTTAAAAAAATATTGTTATTAGATGATAAATCATGCATTATGTTCTACATGTGTGGTGTGGCCTGTGCCACAACACTGTGTAGTAATTTCATGATCCATGTGCTGATGATTGCTGCCATTCATGTTCTTATGGATAATTAGTGTCCAATTGTGCAACAAAATTTGAGCTATACTTTTTTAATTTTATCCTTCTAAAGCTGTGTTTCTTATTGTGAAGCCCATATACCTATCGTGGAAAATGACACACTGATGGACATGGGTGGAAAATTACCTAGGAGTGTGAGTATTAAAGAGAAGTACCCTGGCGTTGACCCTCTTTCCAAAGGTGCTGATATTTATGGAGATAATCCTAGCTTAGAGGAAGAAAAATGTCAACCCATAAGAGAGAACTTCTCAAACTGTCAACGCTATGATACTAGTTATTGTTTTCTGCCAAACAATGTATGCTTCAGGTGTTTTTTGTTTCTTTCTTTTAATTTGACATTTTGTATTTTTTCTGAATTGTCATTTTTGTTTTTGAACAGTATCCAGTTCCTCGAGCAAGCTGTATGACTGAGCTGGATGCCTCCGTCTTGAATGATAGATCGGTGTCTGTGCCCTCTGAAAGTGAGAATTGCACTTCTAAGTTCATGCACAGGAATAAATATGAAAAATGTTTATTTAGATGTGACGATGAGAGGTATGATACACATTCTTAGAATCATGAGCTCCTCTTGCAGATTATTTGATAGCACTATAACTTGCAAAATAGTGCTAACAATTTAACTAGACTCTAATATTATAAATTCTCTCCAGGTTTGAGATGGATATGATGCTATGTAAGATGGCTTTAACTTCTAAGAAGGTAGAGGATTTGCTAGAGAAGGTCCACCACAACAAAATTGAACTGGGAACTCCATTTCAGATTAAAAACTATCTTACTGGTTTGTATCTGCATGAATGTCATTGCTAAATCATGTGGAATTCATAAAAAAGGAAAAGGATGGATATTACTCTTCTGTTTTCATTTTGAATGCTTCAGATCAAGACTTCAGATGTATTGGACAATTATACGGTGACAATGGGCTGGAAGTTGTTGGCTTTCTATATGCAAATGCAAGCACCGTGCTTCCTGTGATATCAGCTCGTTTGAAGCAGAAACAAGAGGAAGCATCAAGAAAGCGTGCAGAGTTTAATAAAATCTGGAGTGATGCTTGTGCGAAGTGCTATCCAAGATCACTTGATCACCGCAGTTTTCAATTCAAGCAGCAAGATAGAAGAAATTTGGCATCATCAGGTGTTTTCACTCCCAAAACGTATCTAACATCTTTACACTCTTTACAACCTTATCACATCATTCATGCCATCTAACATCAGAAGGTGCTTCTTGCATATGCAGCGCCTGGGAAAGGTGTACATATTTCTTTCTTCAATGCTTCTCAATAGAGATTAGAGAACTTGAATCTTTAAGCAGCCAATACTATGTGTCTGTTTAGATAAAGAACATTAGGTTGACTTACGTTTTGATGCTTTGTGGAATCATATTCTTAGTTCTTTTAACCCATCTAAATGAATGCATATGTCCGCACCAGTGTTCATCGAGGAACCATGGACTGATTGGAAATTCTCATTAGTTCTTTTCATAGAGGGATCACAGGCTGAGAGAAAATTTTTAGTTGCTCCAGTTCATAGATTACAATATCCATAACAGTCTTTGGTTGGATTGGTATTTTACTGCTATATAATATCACAATGTGATGTATAATCAATATGCTTATACACTGGTCGTTAGCCCACATATTTATCACTAATTTACCAGCAAACTTCCTTTTCATTTAAAATGTAAGACAATAGATAGTCATATGCCTAGATTAATGAAATAGCTTGTGGATTCATAATTTGCTTACTTGAGCGCCCAGCAGTAGAAATTCTTGTTGTCGGGAATGTGCTGCTTGGTATGGATCAGGATACCACCTGTACCAAACAGTATGTCTGATACCAACTGTACCACCAATATGATGTAAAAATAAGTGGACCATCCAAGTTCCATTCATTTTTGTGATACTTTCACCAAAGCTACTTTTGTTTTGTACAACTAAAGGCAAAAAACTATCTGGTTAGAAGAGAATATTGTGGCAAGACCCTTTCTTAGAAGAGCTATTTGGTAATTAATTATCCCCTAGATTCATAAGATTAAATGATTGTTCTTATTTATTTATTTATGTAATTTAGATTTTTCTTGGATTTCTTTATTGCTAATTCAGTGACAAGCTTATTCAGGAGGATCATAAGTAGTATTTTGATGGGCCTTCCTCTTGCTGTTTCTGTTGCATTTTTTGGAATGATAATAATACATGTGTAGCTGCCACTCTATCAATCTTGACACGCGACAATTTTAAGTAGGAAAAGTAAATGTGTTGTTCATATACTTCTGAATTGTTTGCTTTATTCTTATATGCTCATTTCCTTTTCTTTTCCTATGCAGTTTTATTAGATGAATATAGACAAATAAATGAGAGAATGGAGGATGATTTGCTACTCGAGAGTCTTACTGGGAATGGACACAGTAGTCCTACTATGGTATTTGAATATGCAGACAGAGAAATCCACGACGTACTTCACAAAATTATGGAATTCTACTGTGGTAACTATTACGACTCAAAAGAGGAAATTGACAATGTCATGAGGATATGGACAACCCTTTTGGATCCAATATTTGGAGTTCTAACATGGCTCAAAGACACTGAAAGTTCCAAAGAAAAAAAACATAATTCTAGAAGTAGTGTGTCAACCTCAGCGCATATTGATGTTTCTCTTGATGCTAAAGACTTTGTAACACATCTCAACTATTCTCATACCTCAAATGGATCTATTTTTCTCACTCCAATTGGCAAAAAAAATGTCAACAATTTTGAGGTATGAATTTTCCCTTTATTATCAATTTTAAATCATATATTCTACATTATCCATGTTAGTATTTGAGGTATAAATTTTCCCATTATTATCAATTCTAAATCATATATTCTACAGTATCCATGTTAGAATATAGACTTTGCCTTAGAAATTTTAGGACCCCAAAGAGATTGCATGTTTCTCTATGCTCCTATGCTAAAAGCTACTAGCAAGAATGGAAGTTAAATAATCATTTTATTTAATTTTTAATCTCATATCAAGTAGCAGCAACAACAACAACTAAGTCTTATCCCACTAAAACGTAACATTAAAGCAAAATAGATGCATTCTTTGAATTCTTAATTTTATATGCTTTTACTCTTGTTTACCAACTAAACTGTTTTTCAAGGATTTTTTTTTTTTAAATCTAATTGTAGCTGGGGCCAAAATCATGCTCATTTGAAAAGAGGAAGATTATAGAGGGTATTAAAGTGATAAAGGAGCAAACAATCGCCTATAAAATAATGAAAATAACAAAGATCTAAAAGACTAGAGCAGGATAATATATATCAACTTGTTAAAGTGTGATTATTTCTTTAAACCAAACTGAGACTTTTTAAGAGCTTGTAGGATTTGTTAGTATGAAATACCTGTTCCTTTGCATGTGTGAAGAACAAAACTGTAGAACAAGCAGAACAGGCTTGAAATTTTAGTAGTCCAAAGCAAAATATAAATTTAGCAGTGAAGCAAGATCCTTTGACCTATATTACTGTGTAGTATAAGTTAATAACACACTTGAATCAACTATTTGTAGGAAATATACATAATCATCAAATAAACTATCACAAAATAAACTGTGAATAGCACAACTGGGAATCTGAGATAATAAGTTAATAACACACTTGAATCGACTATTTGTAGAAAATATACATAATCATCAAATACACTATCACAAAACCAAGCATACCAAATTTCACCACAACCATCACCTCCACCATCAGCATCATCAAGTTGTGTTTTTCCTAACTATTTGAGATTGACTATATGAATCTTATTCTCCATTAAATTCAATGCAAGTCAATATCGCTAGTAATATCAAATTGGTTTTTCAAAATGCTCAAGTATATAATCCTTAAAATGCCCTAAGATGAGATTAAAAACTTGCCACTGGATTGGGACCAAAGTAACTGGTTCTCTTAGACATTGAGAGAATGAGGGCAATACGCTATTCAAGAGTGTTATTGGAAATGAACATATTAGTTCTACTATAGTATTTGAATATGCAGACAGAGAAAACCATGCAGATTTTCACCTATGGACAAGGATTTTTCAACCAATATTTGGAATTTTAACTTGACTACAGGAGGCTGAAAGTTTCAAAGAAAAGGAGCATGATTCTAGAAGTAGTGTGTTGTTTGCTTCAGTGCATATCAATGTTTCTCCCAGAGCTAAAGGCTTTGCAACACGTCTCAACTATTCTAATACTCCAAACCCATATATTTTCCTTGCTTTGATCAGCAAAGAAAATGTTAACTTTCGAGCTAATAATCTATACTTTATTTAATATTAGTTTTAAATCTTGTATGTTCTACGTTTATTGATGTAGTAAATAGACTTTACCTTTGGTTTAAAGCTCCAAACAGAGCTCTTTCTAAGCTATGATGCTACAAGCTAATCATTTTCATTAATTCTTATATCGAGTTGAAAATACATAATTTTTTTACTTTCTGTTTCTTATTAAATATGCTTCTACTATTGCTGACTGACTGAAATCTTTTCAAGGATTTATTTTTTCATAAGAAGAGTAAAAACATATTCTAAGAATTCAAAGAATTATTGTATTTTTCAACTTGATATAGCAATTTAAAAAATAATTAATCAACTTCCATTCTTTCTAGAAGAGTTCAAGATGAACTTCTTCTCTTTTTTCTCTTCAACTAATTGCAACTACAGAATATCCTTTTATATGTTAATCCATTTTGTACTAATTCAATTGTAAGTTACAAGTGAATTTATCTTGTAAACAATGCTCATGTATTGATTTTTTTTTAAATTATAAATTGGTTTCCATTAATGTGAGAATATAAAATTTGAAGCACAAGTACTATTAGTGGTCATTGTCTAATCCGTCAGCATCTTCTATTTCTGCTTCCTGGAACACCAGAAATGGGGGTCTGTTAGGAACAAAAGCTGTAGTGATCCAATCCATTTTCATAAGAATGCCCATCCATCCATTGAAATTCCTACTGACTATGAAGGTGAGAGAGAAGAGGGGGAGATATCTCCTGAAATCCATCATGGAGAAGGTAATTTCTTGGATTTTGAAGATTCTGAGATGGAAAAGACTGCTGGATTCAACAATAGCTCAGAGTTGATCTATCAGGTTGAGGCAAAAGAACGGTCTGGACAGGACAATCTCAATGCTAACAATAACGATGGAAGTACAGAAAGATATTGAAGTAACATAGCAAAGGCTTATGAGGCAGCTGTAGATGCATCAGTTAGTGAAGATGATGGTGGTGAAAATGCTGAGGAATCCTCTTATGAACATAGTGGGGAAAGGAAATGTGTCAATCAAGGTTTTAAATATGAGAGAAACTGGGTTGTAGAAATGCCTGATGCGGATATGTACAAGGCAGAGGGAACAAGTGAACCACTTTCAACTTTTTTTACAGAAATTTCTAAACCTCTGGCTGAACATTTGCCTAAACAATTGCATGAAGGTAGAGGATCAAGGATCTTCTATGGAAATTCTTCGTTCTATTTGCTTTTTAGGCTTCACCAGGTAAGGGGCATGTTTTTCCAAATCTTCTTAATTTTTTACTTGAGCATAGATTTTCGTATCATTTTCCAATTGGTTCTTTGGCAGATTTTGTATGATAGAATACTGTCATCTAAGATGAATGCTTTGTCAACCGAAACTCGATTGGGAACTCTGAAGAAAGCAAATCCTCCTACTCATTACTCCAAGTAACTGATCATGAACAATTGCTATACTATATTTGTTGGTTCAAAAGCTAATTTCATGTATTTACATTGTTTTCATAACGTGAGTGCAGATTTAAGAAGGCACTTTACAGTTATCTTAATGGTTCCAAAAACAAGTCAGAGTTTGAAGACCATTGTTTTGCATTTGTTGGACCTCAATCGTATTTGCTGTCCACATTGGATGTTTTGTTATCTAAACTCGTGAAACAGGTCGAAGATGTGAAATTCTAGAATTTGCAAATCAATTTGTTTTCTTCTCAATGGCTTGGCTTTTGCATCTTTCTTTCAGCTACAAGAAGTCGCATCCAATAAGAAAGAAAACAAATTCCTTCAGCTTTATGCATATGAAAACTCCAGAAGACGATCCAGTGACCTGATTTATCTCCGAAATGCTTGCGCCATTCATCACGGGGACATATTCAGATTTAAATGTGTACGTTCTCATGACCATCTTTTGACTCTCAAGTTGGACATTATGATCAATTTTTTATTTAATCAACTACATTGCTCTTTAAGTTTTTTTTTATTCGAAGAATCTGATATCTCCTCAAATTACCATGTTTTGTTTAATTTACACGATCATAACATAATGTAGGAATTTATTGTATGCAAAATAGCTTCTCTCTTGCTCTGATTGCTTTTCTCTTTTTGGCAGACTATGAATCCTACCAAGTTATCAATACAGTTGGTGGAACACCCGTGTAAGGAATCTGAAACAACTACAGTTTCTAAAGAACCTAATTTTGAAGCTTACATGCCTAATCACATTCTTAAGGGTGATCCTGAGAGAGAGGAAATGAGAAAACTTTTCCTTAATAGGTAAAACCTTTTCGTATAACACTTTGTGAGTTTTTCTAAATTGACTAGTATTTTACGGGTTTCGTTGGACTTCAGAAATATACCCAAATCCAAGTCCAGTTGTAAAATTCAGATGGTCAACGGTCTTTCACTCAAGACGTTCAATTCTTCTCCTAAGGTACGTAGCTTAAATTTCCAGCCACCACATACTTCTATCACAGACTTATTGGGAGCGGTATACACAGATTTATTATGAGATGGGAACAGAGGACTACCACCACATCAAGCGAAAGAAGAAGAAACCATCGTCCTCCAGTGATTCTTCGTCTTGCAATCGTGCGACAACGAGTTCACGTGTAAAAACGTTTTAGGAGGTTTCTCTTTAAGCATTTGATTTAGTCCCCAGTCATACGACAGTTCAAGTTTCTTTGTCTTTGGCTGCTTAGCCATGATATGAGCAGGTGCCAAGAGCAAAATGTAACAGATTATCAGAAGCACGGGATTCCTTACTAATTGTAGCATTTTGATGAAATTGTGGGCATAGCATCTTGTTCATATTTCGCCTTGACCTGGCACTCCAATTTAATCTGTAATTCAATCGCTATAGGGTCCGTTCTTGGTTGCTAATTTATTTTAAGATATAATGAATTATTATAGTAAAATGATGATGATGTTCCTTCCGGATACTTTTACAATTCGTTCTTAAATTATATGAAGGAAAATAAATTACATAATCGGCTTATAGCTGATCACCAACAGGATTGACTTATAGATAATCCAGTTATATATTTCACCTTGATGTGGCGCTCTAATTTAACATGTAATTCAACCCCATTAGGCGTCCTATCTTGGTTGCTAATTTAGTTTGAGATAATGAATTATTACAGTAAAAGGTAATTAGGTTCCTCTTAGATAGGAGGACTTATAATTGACTGACTACCAAATTAACTAACTAAAATGGATGGAGTTTTTAAGCAATGAATTATAAAAATATATCAAGGTGGTTTTTTTTTGTTCATAAATGCGTTGCATACGTAACCCCTTAGTTGATTTATACAATTTTAATTATCGAACCTTATTTCTTTAAATTTATTAAATCTTCTTAAGACACAATGATTAAAAACAGGTTTAAAAAGGTGGTGGATGGGCAAGGATTCATACGCTTGGAAAGAAAAAGTACAAGGCAGGTAAATGTGAATTTTTCCTCAATAAGAAAACCCCAAATCCATAACTAGAAGAACATTTCTAGTTCATGGGAAAAATAGAATAATTAACAAATCTCAGCTTGGCTTACAATGAGCAGTGTCTAAATCCCGAAAGAAAATAAAGTAAATTCGCCGCTGTTCATTGCCTTATTAGACATGTTTGTTTATTCTCCTACTTGAAGTTTTCCTCAGTGCCTGAAGTGTCGAACGTTCGTGAAGAGAAGTGAAACTCCATATTTGTTACAACAGTCTACAGCTTCTCCATCTTTGATGCTCCCTCCAGGTTGTGCAATGACTCCGATGCCGTTCTTGCATGCCTCTTCGACAGCGTCGTTCCAAGCTGCCAATGCGATAACTCCACGTTAATAATAAACCTCAGACAGAAAGGTTATCCAAATATAGACAACGGAAACTAAACAGTTAAGCTCGTAGAAGTTATCGGTTAAGAAACCCGAAAGTAACATCTGAGTCTAACTATTCTTACCAAATGGGAAGAAGGCATCACTGGCCAATGCAGCTCCTTTTGCTGCTTCTCCGGCTTTTCCAAAAGCAATCCTTAGGCTTTCCCGCCGATTCGGCTGCCCACTACCCATTCCCAACATGCAATTATCCTGCAAAAAGAGATCACTTGGCACTTCATCTGGATGATCATGGAAGGGAAGGCAACAAATCATAAGATTTGGCAATATTACAATACTATGAAGTTTATATGTAAGAACAAAGGAGTGCAAATTCTCAGAAATGATACTTTCGTCAATCGTCAGTCACCTTTACTATTTTGCTTCAAATAAGAATTAGTAGATTGACTATTTATTTTGGTCGAGCAAAAAGATGTTCCAGAAAACAAGAGAAAGATAGCCACTATTATTGAATGTTTACACCAGCTATTACTAAAACTGTACTTGTCCACTCAAGAATCAGTTATTATAAATATACCATATTATAAAGCAAATTGATTTTGGACAATCCCATGAAAATGAAATATTATCAAATTGCTTCGACACTAAAAGAATGGTGGTTGAAATACAAAAGCGTAATTGCACGAACAAGTTTATAATTGACAAATGAAAACAGATATTGCCAAAGTCCCACCAACCAAAAATGACTATAAATTAAGCTTATCTATGAAACTCATGGACCATTCCTCCAAGCCAACTTAAGGAGCACACTACCTATGGTCTAAAATGCTTGGTGAGAATTCACACAACTTGCATATAAAGCCAATTGCAATAACTTCAATGAGGCTTTTGCCAACTCATAGACAAGCAACTTCCCGAAGATTACCATTATGTAAACATGTTAGAGGATTCTTTTTTGTTCTTATCTGGACTAGAACCGTTGCACACTTCATAACAAATTGTCACAATTAATGCTAGCATAGCAGCATCCTTCACAATGCCGACTCATGCCAAAAGTGTTAAAAATATCCAGGCACCTTTTGGCCTACCAACACCTATGACCCATATGATATGATGCAAAGAGAGTATCAACGAAACCAATATAATTTACTATTATTTCTTCTTGTCAACTATATATTAGGAACTAAAGCTCATAATCATTGTTGGTTACGATATAAACAATCTTGATGGGAATATTATTGCTACAATAACTATGAATGTGTTCTGGTAGTCAAATTAAAAACTGAACATGGGGAGCTTTTAAGCTGAACCATACATTTTGCATGAGGCAGTCAAATCTTGCCTAGCATATGCACAAACAGTTAGGGCTCAAGCAAGGTACAAATCAAGATTTTAAGGAGTGGAATTTATGTGATGTGTGGTGTCAATAGTAATTGGCGGTAAAGGAATTCGTTAAAGTTTCATTTATGTGCTTGTGTATGCTGTGTGAACCGTATGAGAAGCGGCGTTTAACAATTCATGTAGAGAGAGGAACTAGAACATGCAGCTTATATCATGACAATGACTTCGATTTGAAAGCAATCTCTTCCATTTTATTTTTTCTACAGAAGATCATGGGCTCTCTTATTCTCTTCAATAAACTCCCTTAACCATCAACTGTGGCCTGATCAAGGAACATTGCATGCAATTTCTTTACCAAATTTAGCAGCATGGTAACAATGCTAGATGTTGTAGCTTGCTTAGAAGTCAAAAGAAGTTCAAATCCAAATCGCTTGGCATGCTAGATAAAAATAATAAGTAATAAATAAAAAAGGCTACATAATTTAATAATCTACAACTTAATTAGAATGAGTGAATCACTGTTAGGAAGTAGATACAATTAAAGGGTGGGGGAAAATACCTTAGCTATTACTATGGCATTACTCTTTACATGTTTGACACAGAGCCATGCAAACTCTGCATCGTGAAGCTCGGCATCCTCTGGAACTCTTTCAGACATGATTGAGAATTTGATATTTTCAGGGGTTAAGTCATCAGACTCTTGGGCCAACCATCCACCACCAACTTGTCGAAGTGACAATAGTCCCTGCCCAGTCTTCTTTGCCTCGAGAATCCTCAAAGCCTTTGACTTCCCTCGAAGGATCTCAAGTCCTTTTTCAGTGTATTGAGGTGCAACTACAATCTCGTAAAACATGCGAGTATTACCATCTATCGGGCTTCTAAATTCCCTGAGTTCCTTCGCCAGATCCTAGAAATGTAAAGTTACAAGATGAATTGATAAGAATAATAGGAGTCAGTGATTGAATTACAGCTCTATTTTTATTTTTCTATTGCAGACCAATAAAATATTGAGCAACCATAATCTTCATGTCTATGTTGCTTACCTCATCTATCGTTGTGTTGAAAGCAACAATGCCACCAAAAGCACTGACAGGATCAGCCTTTACAGCTAATCTATATGCCTCAAGTATGTCTTGCCGTGATGCTACCCCACATGGATTTGTGTGATTGACAATCACACAAGTAGGGCTCTTAAATTCTGAAACACAATTCCAAGCAGCATCCGCATCCAAGAAATTGTTGTAAGACATTTCCTGTACCAAATGAGTCAACAAATGAGGTTAACAAAAGCATTAAGAACACAAACAAAAGATAAAGAACAAGGCCTAAAAAACTAAAGGGTGTAAAATATTCCAAAGATAAATTTGTTTGCTATCAGCTATGAAATAAATACCCAACAATAAGATCACCCATATCAATAAATTCATGAAAAAGAAATATAGCACTTATATGTGTTATAAAATTGTGCTTTTACCTAAAAACAAAAAAAAACATGAATTTTAACTGCTTTGGATGTACAGCCAGCCTTACAAGTCTACAAGGACTTCCTCTATACCAAATGGAAGAAGATCGCGTGCGTGCTGAAGCGTTGCGTGAAGTAGTGCGTGATTTGGGAACAAGGAAGAAGATCGCATGTGCTGGAGTGATGCATCAAGTCGTGCGCGATTTGGGAAGAAAGTCATGCGTGAGATTTGGGAAGAAAGTCGTGACTGCGATATTTGGAGGCTAGGTGCGATTTGGGAGAAAACTTATAAGCGGCGTCTCGGCGATGGGTAATGGGTATAGGGTTTGTGATTACTTAAAACAAAATAAATTTATAATTTTTTTTTTCAAATCATATAAATTATAAACAGAATTTATTCTGTTTAAAGTATTTTTAAACTAATTTATAAACAACTTCAATGTTCGTATCCAATTACGTTGTTAATCCGTATTTATTTTTGTTTATAAGATTAATTTATAAATTCCGTTTCTAATTTATTTTAAAATCTGTTTTAAAAGTATTTTTCCATATTATTTTTTTTAAAGGTGAAACGGATTAATAATTCCGTAGTAAATCTGTTTATAATTTACTAAAATTTAAAACGGATTTTATTTCCGTTTTAAAAATCTGTTTTTGAAGCCCTGTTTTCTTGTAGTGTTTATGCCTTAGGTTTTGATGTTTGGACATCGGTTTAAGTTAGGTTTATTGTTGTACTAATATGCATGTGAGATTGTAGGAGACAGGTACAACAGGAAAGTCCAAGAGTGAGCTTGGCAAAGGATGAAGACCAAGGGTGTAGTCTTGGTCTGTA
>JBAMIB010036684.1:0-15990 GCA_037177415.1 Kaempferia rotunda
CTTAATTTTCAAAATAAAATTTAATTTAACCCTAAAAATTCAACTAACCCCTAATTTCAGGTCAACCCAAACCCGACCCGACCCGAACCCAACCCAAAAATTTTTAACCTGAAACCCACCAACCCGAACCCGAAAATCCCAAACTCGAACCTAATTTTTTCGGGTTAGGTTCATTTTTGACACCCCTATCTACATGTAAAAACTTTTCTCTTTCACAATTGTTACTCACTGCCACAAGATATGACATGTAGCTGTGCCAATTAGCTGCCAGAACTTGTGACAGCTAGTTGTGACATAGCTGTCACATCTTGTGGCAGCTAGCTAGCAGTAGTAGATGCCACAACATGTGATAGCTAGACTAGCTGTCACAAGTTGTGGCAGCTACTTGTGGCAGTTAGCTGCCTAGCTGTCAGTAGTAGATGCCGCAACATGTGTCAGCTAGACTAGCTGCACAACTTGTGGTAGCTACTTGTGACAGCTAGTTGTGGCAACTATTAACTACCAAAATTTTGGGCAGCTAGTTGTGATAGCTAACTGACACAACTAGTTAATTGACACACCTTGTGGCAGTGAGTAACAGTTGTGAGAGAGGAAAAAGAGAAATGTTTTTGCATGTAGATGAGAGAGGAAAGAAAGAAAGTTGTTACATGCAGATGAGAGAGGGAAAGATGGATTTAAAAAATTGAATTTTGCCTTGTCGTATCACACACATCGGATGTCGCTCACAAGTCGCGCACGAAGTGTCGGGCAGGATATCAAATCTGTATATATATATATAACTAAATATCATATAAAAATAAATACAATAATATATTATTAATTATTATATCTAATTATTTTATACGAGTTCGAGCTTAAAAACTAAAGTTTGAATTGAACCCGAGTCGAGCTCGAGTTTAGAGATAACAATTCGAGCCTGAGCTTGAGCCTTTTACTGTTCACCTTGGCTCGGTTCGATTACGCCCTTAATAAAGAGTTGTCCTTTGGTCCAGCTTAAGATATGTTGGATAAGTTTATCAAACAAACAAAAAATACAAGGTCTTGGTCCAAAATTTTAATTATTAAAAAATATTATTTTTTTAAAATGAACACTATGTTTGATTGTATTATTATAAAATAATAAAAATATCCTGACTTTTACATGCGGCGACAATGGCCAAAGGTAGCCTATGTTCGGCGGTAGCGGCGGCGGTGACCGATTAGTGCAAGAAATAAACTAGGGGTATATTTAATATTTTAAATTTTAGTTAAATATTAATCTCAGAATGTAATTGGATTTCATATTTTTGACATTATAATTCAGATTATAAAACTTTATTATCTTTCATAATCTAATTAAATTACAATAAAATTTTAAAACGGCATCAAATAAAATAATTAATATTATAAATTAGATTACTAAATATAACCTAACCGTTAATCAAGTCATATAAGCTCTAACTAAAAACGTGCGGGACGCAACCCGCTAGTTATATAATTAAATTAATCCTCTAGAATGTGTTACAAATAGAATAAGTAGCTTTTTATTTAGTTGGAAAAATAAATTGTAAATATGATTTGTTATTAGAGGGATATGGTTTCAAATTCAGTAAAAATAATTTGTTCTTTATGTATTATTTATATTCAAATAATGTAAGTTCTGATTTTTCTTAATAAACATGGAAGTTGAGTTTGCCAAATTAGGTGATCAAACACATTAGACAAGGGACTAGGAGAGCTATACATGTTGGATTTGCTAAGTGACATGGGTGAGCCAATTTAGTGGGCACAACAAGATAAGGGAGTTGGACAAATCGATAAATTAGGTAATTTGGATGATCTAACACTAGTTGGACTAGATATGTCAATTGTAAGCTAGACACACTTGGGGGTATAAATGTGGACAAGGTAAGCTATACACACTTAGGGGTATAAATGAGTCAAGGCAATCGTGAGTTATTTGAGTCTCAATTTGAAAAAAAAAAATTATTGGATTAAGTTAACAAACCGGTTTAATTGATTCATTTAAACGGAAAATGAATAACTTATTATACTGTCTCGTGCGCGTCTCTATTGTACAATTGAGAGTTTGGGCGCTCGGAAGTGATTTGGGAGTCTCAACTCTGACTCACTCGAGGTACCCGGATCACTTCCAGGCACTCTAAATTACTCAGTCGCATAGCACAGGCGCAAAAGCGAGGTACACAACATATCGAAATTTTATTTATATATTTACACATATGAAAGTTATCGTGTCCACCATCCTATATACAACTCCGCACGTGACAAGGAGGGCCAACCCATGCAGGGCATCCGAAAGTCATCCAAGCGGCCTATAAGAGTAACACTCCGTGCACGACGCTCATTGACGACTGAATGCTCAAAGCCACCTACAAGTGATTTAGGACGCCGCAAAGTGAATGGACTCGGGGGGCACCTAGATCATTTCTGGATAGCTCGTACACTCAGTCATCCATGAGCGTCGCGCACGCGCCATAGGGCGTCGCTTAGGATGACAATTTCATATATGAGATTCGTTATAATGAGTGACACCCAATGCACAACGCTCATGGATGACTAAGAGCACTTTGGGAAGTCTGAATCATTTTTGGGCACCCCGCGCACTCAATCGCCCATGAGCGTCGGCACGGAGCATCACTGAAGATAACAAATATCTCCCTCTATATATATAAATTTAAAAGCAAAACAACACAATTAACTCAATATATATAAACTTAAAAGCAAAACAACACAATTAACTCAAACTCGATTATATGTCTAATGAGCTAGAACTCGAGCTTATTTAACGATATAAAAATTATATGTTAACAAGCCGAACTCAAATTATGCTCTTTTAACATTTAAATGAGCTATTTTCGAATCAAACTCCAGCTATTCATGAATTATTTAATTTCATTACGAACTAAGCTCAACTTAAGAATTAAAACTAACTCAAATGGAGTTCGAGTTTGGGGAAAATTCAATCAAGTCAAGCTCAAACCTCTTAATGTTCAGCTCTATTCAATTACACCCTAGATACACATATCCCCTGGATGGGGATTAGAAGTCAATTTCATTCCATGAAAAACATGCATGCTTTTATATTTATTAAAAAAATTTACGTTATGCTAGTAGAAAAGAACTAGGAATCAAAATTCTTTTATTATTTTGTTTACGTTTAATCAATAGAACATATAAGCTTGGATTAGGAAGCTGAAATTGAAATGAATGAGACTGAATAACATATATGAAAATGGTCGAACAAAATGATTGTTGCAATCATCCTATCATAAGACTGAAGTATCAATATTTACTACCATGTTAACTTGTTCATACGGTGATTGTAAAGAAGTAGAGCTTCAAGACGACAGCGAGAGCCAACTGCAGCAGAAATATTCCGGCGACGATTAGGAACCACCTCTCTCCAGATGACATAATGTGTGTGCGAAGATTGAGTGCGACGAAGGTTGCCGACATGAATCCTGCAATGGCGACGATCACCCATCTGAAGATTTCCACGGGTACAATGGAGAGGCACTGCAATGCACAATAATGACAGATGAACAAAAATGTCATGAGCTAACTTTTATTCTAATGTAATCAAACAAATGTGTTGTTAGTATACACTAATAACTAATAGAGCAACAGTCAGACTGATGTAATAATAGGAGCTATGGCTACAATAACGTCACAAAAGACCATATATCCTTTGATTGAGAACATACGAAAAATCTAAATACATTAAGATGTATAAATTTTAACGCATCGATCTGGAACACTATCCAATGGTTTAACTAAGAAGACCTATCCAAATCTAAGCATCTACGGCATTATATGAAACAACACTAATAGTAAATAAAATTGTAGCTACTGAGTGTCAGTTACTTGAAACCCAATCAGAGCTTTTAGATGGCACTAGCAAGGAAAGAGAGCCTTCACATACTCAAGAGAGGTTGACAATAGGGGTGAAACTGAAACAAGTTGGATCAACGCAATTCGAGTTACAGAAAGAAACCCAATCTCAATATCCAAACAAACAAACAAAAATTGATGGAGAAAGAAACAAAAAAGAACACAAGCCTATTTTTTCAGTTCAGTTTGGCAAAACCAAACCAGAAAGGATTCAGATTGCCAAAAACAAAAAAAGAATAAAAAGAAAAACTTATGATGGAATCATTTTGTTTTAAAGCAATTTTTTGGGTTCCATTTGGGTCAGGTTTTTGTGTTATTCAGTGCAAGGACCAAAGAATATCCTCTCTCACATATTTATATACTATATTGTGTATGTATGGACCATGGTACGTACAATAGGATATATCATATGTGATATATATGACATATGGTTTATAATATACATGACATATAGTATAAATATTATGATACTGAAGTGAACCAGGCTGTGCTCTGGGTTTTTATGTTCATACACAAACCTGAAAATCACACTGAAATTCCAAAAAAAAAACTGGAGTTTTAAGTGATTCATTTTCCGGTTGAATAAGAAAGGTTGGGTTTTTCTGCCCGTCTCTACTTGGGATGTAAGCTATGGCCATGATGTAAAGGAGTTCTAAAATCAAACGATGTGAATGATCCTCAGTTTAAATCATGATAAGTACACAAAGAAGAAACAATAAATAAATGTAACATATAGCTTACCAGAGCAGGAATGAATACAAACAAGGAATAGCCATATAAACACCAAAGTTGAACGAGACCAGATGGTGTTGAGAAGTATTTAAGTATGATGAATAAACCAAGGGGTACAAAGGTGACATAGCCATAGAATAAACCAGCAGACCAAGTGACCAAGTTGACATCATAGTCCCACTCTTTATGCTGCAACTTGTGTGCTAAATATGTGACAAATGTACCAATAGCAGCTGCCACAAAGATCAAAGTGGTGCATATCCAGAATGGACCATATCTGCAAAAAGTAGCAAAAGCAGTTAAAACTACAGACTTACTGGTATTGCAACTTGTTCATCTCATCTAGGGTAAAAGGCTTCGAGAACAAAAAACGGTGTATGTTCACAAACAACGAGATGAAATATTCTAAAAATATAGAAAGTAGAAACTTAAAAAGTATCAGATTTAGAACTAACAAGATGGTTTTTGATGGATTGTGAATTACAATGACAATCAGGATCTAATACACAATCCAAAGACCACAATCCCCAGTATATCTGATTCAATTCTACAAATGAATCTCAAATGAAATGGAAATTCTTTTGCATTGAAGTTCATGTATTTCTAGATCAAAAGCACACTTTGCTTCCACAAAGTGTTCCTTTGTGGTCAACCTCAGAGATAGAATACTACAAAATGACCCTTAGAATTTACCTTAAATATGTAGAATGTTCCTGTCTAAGGGTGGTCTGGAAATGTTGAATCTCAGAGAGCATTCGACATTTACAAAAGGATAAGCATTTGGGGATACTTTGGTAGTTTTTGAATTCTAATGAAATTTTTGGCGAGTTTGGGAGGGGGAATGAAACTCTTCCTGGTTATGCTGCAATATCATTTTCAATAGTCAATTAGCTTATTATACGGAAAATACTTGGTTAAGTTTTCTTGACATTTCTAACAAAATACCTGTCAAATTTTTAGGGCAAATGCCCAAAGATCTAAATACTTTATTATTTCAAAGAAGCAATTGAATTTGCTGTGTCTCTTGGGACTACAGCTCTGGTTGCATGGGCACCTACATGAAATTCACTAGAACTCTCATGGCAGGCTCTAATCCTAATACAAAAGTAGATCAATATGAAAGTCTATATAGTTAAATCTAGGTTTATTAGTTTGCAAATTCTTCTCTTGGGATCTTGCTTTATCCATTGACCAATATTCTAATAGTGATTGACTGCCAAGTTAAAATTATTGGATGACAGAATGAGAGGTTGAATTAGAAGCTGAAATACTGTAATGTTTCCCAATCCCTTCAACAAGTTACCAAAGTGCAATAGCAGGGAAGTGTAGGTATCTGTTATCTTCCTGAGACATGTGATCCAGTACCATCAATCTAAAAAAAAGCTCCATGGGAATATGACAACAAGTCCCAACTCCAAGGCAGGATAGAAGGTTTCCTGATGGCATTTGAAATGTGCCAGTTTATGAGTAATTCATGGTTAGCTGGTGGCATGTGAAATGTGCCAGTTTATGAGTAATTCATCTATCTGATTGGGAAGTTCAACTTGGGTGTATAAACTAGAGCATATTAGAGAAATTGGCAGAACATCTCTAAGGAAGTTTGTGAACCACTTCGTTGGCATGAATTGACAATTGACATGATATCCTCAATGGTCAAACATAAGTCAACATCATCCAAAGCCTACTAGTCTTGCAGTGACAATTGTAAACATAACTTCCGTATATTTGAATACCATGAACTAAGCTCTAACTTTTCCATATGCCATTAAGTTTAACCAGAATTCAATTCATTCAGTGAGGTAGAACTATGCAATGACTATTGTATTTCAAACATCCAAGTTGCAGAAAGGAAACATAAGCCTGAGAAATGATAAGACCCATGTTACAAATTGATAAAAAGATGATGGTTGAAAATTTCATAATGAAATGAACCTAAAGGTTTCACATGAAAGTAGTTGACTGGATGAATTTGCCATTTAGCGTGAGAAGGCAGGATTAGCTAGTAACTAAATATTGAACCAACATATTAAAGGAAAATCATATAACGAAAACAATGCACATACAGGTCCGGATTATCAGATGTCTTCTCAGTGAAAGTCCCTCTGAACGGGAAAAGGGAATCTTTAATCCTTTCCAGAACGTCAGCAGTATCGACATCGAAATAAGGTTTGTAAGCACCCACAGTGAACGCATGCATCCATCCCGACTGCTGAGGTTCATCGGAGCTCCCGTGCGCTGGCTTCGAGAACGTATCTACCAAATCAAAACCCCGGTTCGTAATGATAATACAAGAGAAAGCACTTCCAGAAACAACATGATCGAATACGAAAGAAAAGGTACCATCCGCATCGGAAGGGGGACGGAATACAGGAATCTTGCCCTTGGAATCCGAAGCCGGTGGAAAGGTCTGTAAATTGGACTCTGCAGCAAAGAAACCAAGCGAGAGGATAGCGATTTGAGATAATAATTTGACAGAAGATTGTCATTCTTAGAGTCGATTGTACCTTTGAACTTGAGGGCGACGTGATCCGGACCGGAGACAACGGCCTGGCAAAGGAGATCAAACGAGATCGAATCAGATCCGGGAGGATAAGAGGAGAGGAATCGAAGAGGAATGACATACTGTACCGGAACGGATCCGGAGATGTTCCCGCCGTTGTTGTCGTCGCCGATAGAGGTGTAGCCGCCGCTCGACATCATCTTCGCTCTTCTTCGGAGAACTCGCCGTCCAGATCCAGTCAAGCTACGAGCCAACGACGAGGAGAAGACTCGAAGAGAAATAGATCGAGTCAGAGTTGAACCCGACTCTTGAGACATATAAATAGCTCGTTTCAATCAGATCGTAACCGGGGTCAATCAATCAATACTACGTATAAATATAATTTAATAATATTTAATTATTTACAATATAATTCAATAACCTTTTAAACGTATACAATTTTTTTTTAAATGTACTTTATTTTTATTATTATAACGGCGATTTATATTTAAAAGGGCAACTATCTTAATTTTTATCTCTAAAAATAATAGAACATTCTTGCAAATAATTTTAGTTAAAAATTATTTTAATATTAATTAAAAAATTTTAAATATTAGTTAAAATTAGAATTGACCGAATAATATTATAAATTTTTATCAAAACTATTATCATAAAAATTATTGTGCGTACAATAGTTTTATTTAACATTATGGTAATATAGAACAGTTAGAGTAATTTTGGTTAAAACGGTTTCAATTGTATTAATTTTGGCTAAAGTTATTATAATAATGATTGCATAAAAATATTTTGTGAATAAAAAATAAAATAAGACACTCTTTTAAATTTAAAAACTAAAATATCTGAATATAAAAGACATTTTTTTTAAATTTTTATCCTTTAAAAATTATATAATTCTATCCATGGGAACCTACCACTAACTTAAGGGACCTTCATGTGATTTGTGGAGGTCATTTAGCTAAAGTTTTGTTTACACTATGTCATTAGCCGCCTATGATTTATCTCTTCCGTGTTGACCTAAAAATGAGTTAGCGAATCATCTTTTTACCACATGTTCACACTGCGTCACAATACGCCGGAGAGTAGCCATGGGTTCACCGTCAACACCTCAAATTACAACTGCATCTCCCCTCTCTGCCGTCCAACATACTCTTGATCGATCTTTCTCTTCATGTGATCGCTCGATTTTCGGAATGGAGCCTGATTTGGGAGCGTTTGAGGTGGTGCCAGTCGCCGGAGAGAGATTTTGTAGCTAGGTGGAGCGAGAGTTGACTATCCGAAAGATCTCACTTTTCTTTTTCGACGACGATTTTGCAACTTTCAGCCACACGACCGGGGATATGAGTCATATGACCTTCCAAATCAACACCTATGATTGCAGTGAATCCCCTGCTTTCACCGAGCACCACATTCTGGTCATGGATCCTTCCGGCGAGTCCATCCTCACCCCTCCGTTGCAAGGTCCGATCGATTGATTTAGATTTGAGGTTCAAATCGATCCCTAATTGTTTCCCTATTTTTGTTTCTAATTCTGTAGTGACCTCTTAACCATTTATACTAATGGCTAGTAGTCATCCATGATTTACCTCCTCCGTGTTTACCTCAGGACGGGTTAGTGGGGGCGTGGGGGTGCTCGGAACAAGCGAATCACCTTTTTTTACCACGTTATGTAGTGGCTGAGCTTGCATCAGCGGTGGGAAATGGGAATAAAACAAAATGGATGAAATGAAATAGAGTTTCTGCCGACCAGATTTTGCCAACTCAGCTGTGAGGTGGTCTTCCGCATCTACTTTTAACCTTTTGTGCCACGTCAGCTGCCAACACGATCATCCACATCGACAATTGAAGCTTAAGCAGGCTAAAACTATAGCACTCGCGAAATAATTGGTACTGGGCCCAAATCGTACCAAAATACCATCCATATACTTGGGCAATTTAGGACGGTATGGTTTGTGTAAAGGACTCGAGTCTTTTTATCCCAAAAAGAATGTTGTGGTCGTCGGAAGAACCAACGACGTCACGCTACAGGAAACTTTTACCGTCTCACGTTCTGCTACGTAGCCATCTACCAGCCACTTCTCTCTCCTCGCTCTATCTCCCCTCCCACTGTTTCACTCCTCCCTTCTTCCATCGCCGGCGGCGGATATCCACCGAAACCCTAGCAAACGCCACATCGATCGATCTGACGATATCCAAGCCCGAACCATGTCCTCTGTTTTCTTCTCATCTCTTCTCCAGACGGAAATCCTCTTCCCCCGGCCCGCTGCCGCTCGCTGCCTCAGGCACCATCGCCCATCGCATCACCTCCGCGTCCGGAGGACCCGTATTCACCTCGTTCCGAGTTCGGCTTATAAAGATAGAGCTTCGGTCACTGACGTCTCTGGTGAGCTGGATCGGTACATGGGAAATGGGAACGGCCGCGGCGGTGGATTAGAGTACGCGGAGGTCACGAATGGGAGCATTGAGGTGATGTTGAATGGGAATGGTCCAAAAAGTGGGAATTTGGTGAGGTACAGTGGTGGTAACGGAGCGGCGGCGGTGGAAGTGGACGGGGGTTCTGCGGAGACGGAGAGGAAAAAGAGAGTCGAGGAGATAGGGAAGGAGGATGCTTGGTTCAAGAAGGGTGGGGAGAAGCCCCAGGTACGAATCACTTTGCTCTTCTAGATCAAGTCTCGCCTTCCCGGTTATTTGGTTGTTCTGTTGAAACATTGCCTTTCAGCTCTATTTGTGTTTGAGTTTCATCCGTACCCACTACGTAATTTCTTCCCTTTAGGATTTCTGCAAATGTTCATTACCATTTCTCCAATTCTATACTTGTGTTTCCTTTCAGTTTGCAATATGTTATCATTCGGTTGCCAATGGTCCATTTACAGGATGTCTTATAGAGAAAGTCTAATTAATACTCCATGGAAAATACACTAACCCTGCAAACTCATTTGCCAAATATCTAGCAATGTATCAAATTTAGATCAGGGAAGTAATTTTGATGATCAATTGTTGTTAGTTAGCGAACTTTTTTTATGAAAAATTTGCCTACAACTGAATTAATAAAAGTGAATATAGGACGACTTATCATAGAAATTCTTATAAAGAGATTGCTAGAGTTGAAATGATCATGACCTAGTGGCACTATAAATTAGGTTAACAAGCTGATGGTAATTTCGTTTATCTTATTACTCTACTGATGCAACTTACAAGTAATATTTTGATTCCCAGTAGAATTGATACCTCTTATTCTATGATTATCTTATACATTTTCAGGCAAGCCACTACTTAGAAATTATGGTTTGAAGTTTTTGCTAAAAGTGATACTACCTAGGGTGAGATGGTCTTGTCTCACTTAATGCTTTTGTGTGATTGGTTCTTTTTAAACCATTGACATATTTGAAGTTTGGAGTGTTAGACTTTATTTTAGTTATATGTAGAACTGCTTAAAATTCAAGTTATGCACAAGACATATAGATATGTGGGCTTGGTTTTTTCCAAACAAGGTTGATGTGTATGCAGGTTGGAATTTAATGTTGTATTCCAATTTTACAAAGTTTGAACTATTAAGAACTGCTTATATGTGATCCATATGTGCAATATTTTTTTTCTTTTTATTTAATCATGTTTATGATTCTTCTGGAATGGACATTTGATATACAACATCAGTTTTCCTGATTAACTAAAGGCCAGTTAAGATAATATGTAAGTGGTTCTTCCATGTAGTTAAGAAAAATAGACAGCCTTAGCAGAAAGAACATGGAACATTATCCTGCAATTGTGAGAGCATATGATTTCAACAGCGATTAGGTTGTTTAGTTTGGCCATCAATTTTTGTGTTAAAATAGTTGTTGACGATCTGCAGGAGGAATGACAGAAGCAAAAAAGGTTCTGAGGCAAAAAACCCTTGCTAAGTGGCTGAAGGAAGGTCTTTTGAGATTAGGTCCCACATTCATCAAAATAGGGCAGCAATTTTCTACTCGGGTAGATATTCTTCCACAAGAGTATGTTGATCAATTGTCTGAACTTCAGGTAATATTTCTGATTTTCTGTTCAATGAAATTTTTAATGCATGTTTTCTTTTGACATACCTAAAGCTTATCTCTAATTTTCTTACAATATTATGCAGTGTCTCATTTGTCTAGAATGGTAACTGCTAGCCTTCTTACTTTTCATAGATTTGCTTTTGTTTTGTGGCCATCGTGTATCTTGTTGATACATCACCCTAACACATTTTGAAAGATGAACCTAGTTAAGAATTCGGAAAAAATATCTAAGCTGCTTTCTTTGTGACTTCCACTGAGGAATTTGGATATTTTTATTATGTAAACAAATACTGACTATGTTAAAGTTAAAGAAATCTCAATTCTTAATACCATGTACGCGTTTTAACAGGACCAAGTTCCTCCATTCCCTACAGACATTGCTGTCTCAATTATTGAAGAGGAACTTGGAGCTCCTTTGGATGATGTATTTGACCAATTTGATTATGAGCCAATAGCCGCTGCAAGTCTTGGTATCAGTTTCCATTTAATATATATAATTCTTATAGATAGTTTGAAAAAATATGGTCCGACTATTCTTCCATTTGCATTGGTAGGTCAAGTTCATCGAGCAAAATTGAAGGGCCAAGAAGTTGCCATTAAAGTACAAAGGCCAGGTCTCAAGGATCTATTTGATATTGATCTGAAGAATCTGAGGGTTAGTAATTTCTAAGTTTCAAATTTTAAAGTGGTTTTTCCTACTTATGAACAATTTTTAAGTAACTATTTGGTTAATTTAGTTAGAAATGTTGTAAATAATGCACCAAAAGAGAATGAAGGAGGAAGACTAAATCTATTTTTTATTCATACATAATTCATATCTCAATACATAGTTAGAAATGTTGATTGAAATTGAATTTATTTCAATCAAATAAAATCATGACATATTTAATTTAATCAAATCATGCCTAATTTATCAACTCCCCCTCAAGTTGGTGCAAAAATGTTTATCATGCTAACTTCTGTTCAAAGAGTTGTCTTGAAAGACCCTTGGTCAAAACATCTACAACTTATAGCGTGATTGAAACAAATGGAGTGCAACTTGTTCCGTTTTCCAGCTTCTCTTTTATAAAGTGTTTATCAATTTCAATATATTTCGTTCTATTATATAGAACTGGATTATGAACAATTATAACAGTATAGCTTCGAAGGTTTATTGGTCTCTTTAGTTCATCCAAAACTCTCTTTAGCAAAGAATCTCACATACTCCTTGAGCCATTGCTCTAAATTCAGCATCTGCACTGCTTCTAGCTATAACATTTTGCTTCTTACTTCTCCAAGTTACCACGTTGCCCCACACAAATGTGTAGTATCCTGAAGTTGACCTTTGATCAGTAACAGAGCTTGCCCGGTCTACATCTGTATATACTTAATGTCTCTTTTCTCATCCTTTCTGAAGAAAAGTCCCTTTCCAGATGTTCGTTTTAAATACCTTAGGATTCAGTACACTACATCCAGATGTTATTCATATGGAGAATGCATGAATTGACTGACCATGCTCACCGTGAAAGCAATATTTGGGAGAGTATGAGACAAGTAAATTAGTTCTTCCAACAAATCTTTGATATCTTACTGAGTCTGGAGTGCCATTTTTTATATCTCTTAGCTTTACGTTCACTTCAATTGAGTATATGCTGTCCTGTACCCACTCATCCCGGTTTCCTTTAAGAGCTCAAGAATATACTTTCTTTGAGACACTATAACACCTTTCCTTGATCTTGCTATCTCCATTCCAAGAAAGTTCCTTAGCTAATCAAAGTCTTTAATCAAATTCCTTGGCTGAGTTTGCTTTCAATCTGCTCATCTCTTCTATATCATCTCCACTCAAGATTATGTCATTGACATACACGATCAACACATAGATCTTGTTTTTCTTAGATGTCTTTGTGAATAAAGTATGATCAGATTGTCGTTGGGTGTACCCTTGACTTTTTACAAACTTTGTGAACCTCTTGAACCATGTTTTGGGCAATTACTTAAGAGATTTTTCCAACTTACATACTTTTGATCCAAAGTGATCAAAAAATTTTGGGGTGCCTCCATGTAGACCTCTTCTTTTAAATCACCATATAGAAACACATTCTTCACATCTAACGATTTAGTGGCCAATCGAGATTTGTAGCAACTGATAATAAGACTCGAACAATGTTCAATTTAGCCACTGGAGAGAATGTTTCAGAATAGTCTATTCCATAAGTTTGTGTAAAGGTTTTAACAACCAAACGAGCCTTGTATCGTTCTAGGAAACCGTCTGAGTTGTACTTTATGGTGAATACCCACGTAAATCCAACAATTGATTTATCGTGGGGTAGATCAACCTTCTTCCAAGTAGAATTCTTCTATAAGGTTCTCATTTCCTCGAAAATTGCTTCTTTCCACTCAAGTATCTTTAGAGATTCTTGAATATTATTTGGAATACTAACAGTGTCAAGTTGTGAAACAAAAGTACAATAAGAAGGAGATAAATATTTATATGCTACAAAATTTGAAAGTGGGTGTTGTGTGCATGACTGAACTCCTTTCCTTAATTAGGGCAATAGGAAGATCAACTTGACTTGAGGAATTTAACTGAGACATACCTTAGATTTTATTGTCTAAGTAATCATTGATAGTCTCATGATTTTGCCTCTGATCAGATTCTTGGCTTTGTAGATGGACAATCTCTTCTTTTCTTTGAGCCCGACCTTCCCTTATGTAAACAATACCTTTGAACTGACTGTTATTCTTTTCTGTCATGTCATTATTTTGAAATGGCACAAGTTTAGGTTCTTCCTTGAAATAACAGGTTAAGTCCGACTCATTTAAACATTCAAGTTTCCTATTATGCTCCCCCTGAAGATGAGAATCGTAGTAAGATTGCTCCTAAAAAATGTGACATCCATGGATACCTTTTTTTTCTTCTTGAAATTGGATCAAAACATTTGTATCCTCTTTGATTTGTAGGGTACCCAAACCCAACAAAGTTGCATTTATAAGATTTTGGATCAAATTTAGAACGTCTAGGGTCATGATTGTGAATGAAGACAAGGCTACTAAAAATTTTTAGGGAAATATCTATAAAGAACCAAGAGTTAAGGAAACATTAATCTTGGAAGGTTTTTATCGGAGTTTGAAAATTCAGTATCCTTGTTGGTAATCTATTTATTAAATAAGTAGCTGTTAGAATCACATCACGCCAAAGATACTTTGGAACTTTAGTATGAAAACTTAGAGCCCTTGTAACTTCGAGGAGATGCTTATTTTTTCTTTTAGCCATTCCATTTTGTTTAGGAGTATGAATACAAGAACTTTGATAAACAATTCTCTTCTCGGGAAAAATGTTCCCTAGCAATTGATTGAAATATTCTTTCCCATTATCACTATGAAAATTTTTAATCTTGTTTGAAATTGTGTTTGAACCATATTATAAAAATTTATGAACATATTTTCAACATTAAATTTATTTTTCAAAAGAAATACCCAAGTCATTTTAGTATGGTCATCTATAAATGTGATAAACGAAATACCAGTCATTCTAGTATGATCATTATAAATGTGATAAACAACCATTTTTCAGACAAAGTTTCTATCCTAGAGGGACCCTAAACATCACTACGTATCAAAGTAAATAGTGCTGATTTTTTATATGATTGTAATGGAAACATCTAGCGATGATGTTTGGCGAATTCACAAGATTCACATCTAAACGATGAGCTACTTTTATTTAAAAATAGCTTAGGTAACAATTGTCGTAAATATTGAAAGTTTGGATGTTCTAAACGATAATGCCATAATGTGCCTCACTGTCATGAGAAGCAGAATCAATTTGTAACAGGCCTTGAGTTCTTATTTGATGAAGATTGATCCAGCATTGAAGATGTAGAGGCCATTGTCCTGTCTAGCATTGTCAATCATCTTCTCCTCGGTTAAATCTTGAAATTCACAATGAGAAGAAACAAAAATAACATGACAGTTAATATCAAAGATAAGTTTGCTGATGAATAATGGATTATATGATAAATAAGACATGCAAAACATCTCTAAGGACAAGGAAAGACCTGCGATAATAGCAAAGGATCCATCAGCAATTTTAGAATTTTTATTCCCGGTTCACGGTGTATATGAAGAGAAAAATTGTGATATGCCTGTCATATGGTCCATGACACTTGAATCTAATATGCAGGAACCATTTGAGTTTGTGCCGGCAATAAAAGCTATAGGGGATATATCTGTCTGAGCTAAAGAGCAAGAAGAGTTAGAATTTCCAATAGTGTGAGATTGAAGCATTTTATACAAGTGCTCTATTTGATCCTTCGTGAAAGGAAGAGATTAAGAGGCTGATGATTGCTGTCTAGAATTAATACCACTTGTTCGAAGGGCCCAAAAGCCACCATTAGTAGCTTTAGACCTACTGCCTAACTTCTTTTTATAATTTGTTGGTTTGTCATAAATTTTCTAGAATGTCTCCATAGTGTGTCACAGCTTGTGGCACCTTTTCACACTAGATTTTTTTCTTATCGCCTTCAAAACTAGTCCCTTTGGTGACAAGGCCAGATCCCTCACTATCCGCTATCTTTGATTCTTCAATTCCTTTCAGTATCACTTGATGTCGAGCCTCCTCTCGATGGACCTCTGAGAAAATTTCTATAATGGCAGGCAGAGGTTTTCTCCTAAGTATCCGTCTTAGAACTTCATCAAGTTTTTTATTTAAACCTAGGGGTGTAAACGAGTCAAGCCGCTCGTGAGCTATTCGGGTCTCGGTTCGAAAAAAGTTTGTTCGAGTTCATTCGATTATATTAACGAGCCGAGCTCGAGCCTGATTTCGAGCTCGAATACATTATCGAGCCGAGCTCGAGCTTAATA
>JBAMIB010036786.1:0-15989 GCA_037177415.1 Kaempferia rotunda
GGATTACGACATCAATCAAGCCACAAAATATGTGTGGTCCATCCCCTGGACCACAAATTTGTGGTCCAGGAGATCTGATCTCCGTTGGGAATGTTTCTATTTATTATTTATTATGAAATAAAGAATATTTAGGGAGTGTTTGGTTTGTATGTTTTCTATTTTTATTTTTTTTTAAAATATATATTTTTTTAAAAATAATATTTAGTTTATATTTTTCATTTTTATTTTTTTTAAAAAAATAGTATTTTCTAAAAAGATAAAGAATATCTAAAAGTTATTATTATTATTTTTTTAAAATACATATTTAAAAAAAAATAAAAATAAAAATAAAGATAAGCAAACGCACCTTTAATTACGCTTCGTTTAGGATTTTTTATTATTTATTTATTTATTAGACGCTGCGTTGCCCCTAACTCGGGTAAGCATATCCCAAACTCCCCTACATTTAGACGCTATGGTGGCCCCCACTGGGGTAGGTGACAGATTGGGTGAGAATAAAAATTTGTACTTCGCTGTCATTATTTATCCGTATTGTACACTAGTTCTAAAAGCCGGAGTTTTCCCACGGTTCTCTACCCTTCCTACCCGCTGGCGTATCCTTTTTTTTATTGGACAAACATGTGGGATCCGCTTTCTATATAAATTGATTGATGCTTTGGGTTACGTGAACGGGTTTCCTTACAATAAAGGGCCAGTTCATCACCGACCTTCGTCCACCATAAGACGCCTCTTCCTCTTCCCCCAAATCCCGAACTTCGCTCCTCTTTCGATCGATCGATCGATTCGAGGACTGCATCATCTTCATCGTGCAATTTTCTGGTTCGCGATCTCGATTGATGAAAAATGGATCTTTTTTGTTTCTTTCTTTCATTTTTCCTGGACTTGACGGCGATGATGTCTGTTTGTTTGTGGAATGGCAGGCCAAAGAACCATGTCGAAGAGTCCCTTCAAGTTGGAGCATCCCCTCGGTTCGTGCCCTTACTTTACCCTCTTCTTTCATTCAATAAATGCGTCTGATTTATTTAGGATTTGGATAGATCGAAGGAAGGTGGGAATAGTCTTGTTGTTGATATAGATTGGGGCTGTGCTATTCATGCATGAGCGAGGATGCTGTTTTAACTATCGTATTTTCTCTGGGGAGGGAAGACTGAGATTGTAGATCTGTCGAAGACCAATCAGTTCTTAACTTTGCTAGAGTTTTAGAGTGTGACGGATCATGGCAGTAAATTTGGGTTTTAAAGGTTTCCAAACTCGAATTGGATTGTTCTATGTTCATATCTGATACAAATGTTTGCTCCTTTCTAGATAAAGCCTTGCCGGTGTGTAGCATTCTCTTCGATTACTGGTTGTTGCTTTAGGATGGTACTAGGGCGAAAGAAGCCGATATGCATTACAATCATCTTTTACTACTTGCTAAATTTCATTTCGAAGATGATCTACATTTTGATGATTTATGTTGTCATGATTTGTTGCAGATCATTGTATTTTGATTATCCTTTTTTGATTTGGTTTATGAACACAAATACTAGCGTCTCTAAGTTTTAATCTGCGTACAACTCTCTCCCAAACTGTAACAATTGCAGTGAAAATTGTTAAATCACTCGAACTGTATTTATGGGGCTTTGTTGGTGATCCCTATAGCTGTCTACTAAGTTTTGCATTTATTGCTATTTTTTTATTTGGGCATTTCTCCATTATTAACATTACTTTTTATCTGGTTATCTACAATTTGTTGATTAGTCCATCATATGAACAGACTGGGTCGAAACTTGACCGCCAAATTTTTTTAGAAACACAAGGATATCCACTATAATTCAGCCTAATGCTTTAAATTTTGATTGAGGGTCTCAAGTTTGCCCATATGTTCGCATCTGCAGAAAGGAGGCAAGCAGAGGCTGCTCGAATCAGGGAGAAATACCCTGATAGAATTCCTGTAAGTAATCCGTGTTAATTTTTTAAAAATAGCGGTAGTTTCCACTGTCTCCTGCTAATTGTTTGTATGCTACAGGTGATTGTGGAGAAAGCTGAGAGAAGTGACATACCAGACATTGACAAAAAGAAGTTAGTTATTTCTAACACATGCTTTCTATGATACTTTTACCTATTTGCCTGCTTTATTATTTATTCATTTATCTGTCCAGCAATTTTATTTTAGAACACGGTTTTAAAGGTTTTGCTACATGATTTGAACTGCATGTGACTGTTTTATTATTTTATGGATAATCATCTTTTCTATCATATCTCAATATGGTAAGTCAACACGATTAAGTCCTTACTAACACTGAAATGAATGATTTGCTTCTATTTAGCTAAATGTTCCATTTCTTTTTACTATGTGAAGCTAATAAATGAATATCTACATTGAAATTATGACATCTTGTTGAGTCAATGCATTGGTACATTTTCTTAACAACTAGATATATATATTTTTTTCTACTATCTTCTCTCTGACAATGTCTGCATTTCATATCCATATGTAACATAAGTTTATTTTCACTCATGTTGCAAGTAAAAAACAATGCTAGATTGATTACCAAACGTGATAAAAAGACCACATGTGTTGTTTAGTGTTATTGCTAGTCAGTTTAACCCTTTTATAATCCCCTTATATGGCAAAAAGGCGATTCGCTCGTCCCAGCACTCCCGTCAACCCGGCCTTAAAACAATACAGAGGAGGCAAATCACGGAGACTACTAACCATAGGTGTAAGTGGCCAAGGCATGAGGGAAGACATGCTCGGACGTGCCGAGTTTTGATCCCATGACCTAATGTGGCAACATCTCATGTTTTACTACCACACCGCTCTGAGGGGCCCTTTTATAATCCTCTTAGGAGTATGCCACTGTAGTTGCTTTGCTGTATCTTGTAATACAATTTGGTAAATAACTCTCTCAGGTACCTGGTTCCTGCTGATCTCACAGTCGGGCAGTTTGTTTACGTGGTACGCAAGAGGATCAAGCTCAGCGCCGAGAAGGCAATATTCATCTTTGTGAAGAATTCCCTGCCTCCCACAGGTAAGAATTGAAGTAAAAGCAATGAAGTTAGTTGTTCGGCGATGTAGACATTGATGAAAGATTCTTGTCGCAGCTGCTATGATGTCTGCGATCTATGAGGAGAACAAAGACGAGGATGGTTTCCTTTACATGACTTACAGTGGAGAGAACACATTTGGCTCTGTGTGAGCACAATATGGTCTATTCTGTAAATAAGATCTGAAAACGTGTACATTAATTATATCCATCTATGATACCATTATCCATGTCTAGTTGGATTCTTAACGAATTTGGCTTTACCATATTTATCAGCCAATCTTTCTCAGATTCTTATTTTGATAATGAATGTATTAATAGGTGTTGAAATAAATTTTCAACGGACCTAAAATGTCTCATTAGGTGTATACCTTTCCATATAAAGGTTTATATGTGCCTTATGATTTGTTATCTGCATATGGAAGAGATTGATGATCCTGTTTGTTTGAGGTGAGCAATATGAATGTATTAATGAAGTACAAAGGTGATTTCGTTCACTCTCATTGTAATCATCCATTTTTCTTAAATTCTTGTTTTAATAATGAATGTATTAATGAAGCAAAAAAGATGATTTCTCACACTCCAAGTACCTCAATCCCATAGTAAGATAAAGGGAGGTTTAGTTTTACAATATTTATCATCTATTTTTCTTAGATTCTTGTCTTGATAATGAATGTATTAATGAAGTAAAAAGATAACTTCACTCATCTCATCTAGAACGAGATAAAAGGAGTTAAATTCCAATACCAAATGACCTATTAGGTAAAGGATATTTATTCTTTAAAGAAATAAACCTTACAAAAATCAATCCTCCTACAGACAAACTACCCTGGACTTACCAATCCAAAGTGGTAAGGTGCTACATAAAGTTGACCTTATCACTTGAGTTATCTTTAAAAACAACGATACATTATACTCCTTTCAGCAAATGTTTTTTTTTCTTTTAAATAAAGGAGACAATGCTCAAACACAGATAGAGGTAAAATTTTAGGGTTGAAAAGACAAATAAAATAAATATTTAAAATTATTTTTTTAATATATTTAATTTATTAAAAGTAAATGATTTGATAAATATCATATACTTTTTTTGTTCACCTAATTACTTGAAAGATGAAGCAATTTGAGTCAAACAAATAAACCAATCATCATTACAACTCACTAAGAATTGCTTCATCTTTCAAGTTCCATAGTGTTTTACCCCCCAATAAAATATTAATACAAGTGTCGTTTTGCTTTCTAAATAAATATCTTGATCAATTGAGCGAATAAATTGCTAGAACAGAAGTACAGAACTTAGTCTGGTGAGTAAAAAACATTCAAAATGAGACTTCCAGAAAGAATAACTACCTAGTCGTCGCCATTTTGAACAAAGAGAGCAAGTATGTATGGTTGCTGCATGGTATTCAATCAAATTGTCATTTGTCGTAAGACACCCAACAGAGCCAAGTAGATTTAGCAGATAAAAATCTCAAGTTGAATCTACTGATTTTGTTGAAGTTCCCACTGCCAAAGAAAGTAGGGAGTCCGTGTTAGGTAACTACGATGTAGAGAAGTAACTAAATTGCCATTTCCAACAGCAGAGAAACCATATGAAAACATTATCGCGACATATTCAAATAACCAATTTGTTTAAAACCACTATCTGTGTGGGGAAAAGAATGAAGTTATGCAAGGAAGAGACCTACTTCCGCTGCACAGTTAAAGAAAGGTTGATCGATTTCCAACAATGGGACTTTTACTCGCCAGAGTCAATTGTTTAGTGCTTTATGATAAGAAACCTGCACAGACAGAATATCCAACTGATCAAAACAGGAAAAAATATATATCAATACACAGGACATGTAGCATAAAAAAACTGTCTTCTCAATTCTAAACTAAGTGCAACTCAGCAAACGTTGTACGCTCCTCTCACAATAAATTTCATGAGTTAGCGCGTTAAATTGGACTATCATCCATGATCGAATGCTTGAGACCAAGAATAATTAATGATACGAATAAAATTCACAACTCAAACAAAATGTTAGTTTAGACGCACACCAGAATGTACATATGTATAAGCAGTGAAAAAAAAGGAGTGCATACCGAGGTTGAAGATTTTAGTATCTCTCTTATGGCCATTGTGGCATAACATGAAGTCGGAAGGGTAAATGCCATCTTCAGAGCTTGCTTCTTTGATAGAATATCCGAACTGTTGACGGTCTCAATTGTTGATAGTGGATTCTCATTGCTATCCTCATCCAAGTGCATGCCAATCGAATTCTCCGTATCAGAGGTTCTAATTTGGCTGCTACATATTCCATCTACATGTACTTCATTCTGTGTCATGTTAGCAGCTATCTCCAAGATATCCAGATCAGTCTTTGCTAGGGGCAAATTATCATTTGTGTAATCCACCAGTTCCCTAGTTCATAGAAAATAAGCTCTCAATATATTTTTCTAAGCAATTTTGTGAAATAGATGACCAACTGCAACGAAAAATCTACATTAACTCACATACCATACAAAATCTATAGGGCGCTGGAACACTTGTCTATAAGCTCCCTTCATACTAGAAATTGAGAATTCCCTGAAAACAAAACCAAAACGAACAAAATAACTAGAGATTTATCTTAAAGTTATTATAAAAGTAATTGGAGGGGAGCTTTCACTTACTTGGCACCGTGAACACTTTCTGTCAAACTGATTCCATCCTGAGCAATAATCCAAATATATATTAAAAATATATATATCGACTGATGGAAGGGGAAGTGATTTAGAATTTTCTCTGATTTCAGAATTGAAAATTTTCCATGTTATTAATGTTTTATTGCCAACAAGATTGTTCATAGTTGTTAGAGATTTATCTTTAACAAACATTGAGGTAATATTTTATCTTAGACTCTGCTTTCCCCAGCTATTTAGTTGCGGAGCACATAATGCAAGCAAACAATGATAATGAGAAATTGATATACCAATACAAACAACAATAGAAGCAAGCACTTATGGAGCTTGGAAAAAATAAAGAAAAGAGAAAATCATTTGGACCAATGCACAAATTAAACCAGTGAGAAAGTATTATTTGATACATATTATTTCTCCTATAGGTGTGTCCCCTCCATAAGGAAACTTCTTAGCTTTTAACTTAACTTAAAATGAAGTGTTAGCACCTACCTTTTTAGCCAAATCATGATATACATTAGCAATATCATTTGTTGGATATATAATTCTTGAACTGCAATAGAAGAACTTAGTTAACAATCAAGATAAACTTCTACGCAAACGAAACTGTGAGTTTGGATGTTTGTTACCCAGGCAATGGAAGTACAACATCCTCAAATGTGTAGTGTCCTTTAAGAAGATCTTCGGAATCAACAGCCTGCAATAACATGCTCAGCCTTTCATTTACAATAATTTATGTTTACAACAACGATTTTTTGATACACAGCAATCACATTAACTAATGACATTAAATCCCATAGCATGTTAGTCTACCATCATTAGTAACCTTTTAGTGATGTTATCTATTTTATGGAAAGAAAAATATCTCTTGGCAGTGCATTGGTTAGAATAGAAACCTTAATAATCTTCAACGAACTGTGATTGTCCCAACAATTTGGAGACACTCCGACACTTATTGTTGTTTGTCAAGGTTTAATACATCCGTCAACCTTTTCAGGACATTGGTTATTTTGATCGACCTTAAGGAAAATGTGGATCCGTCAACCTTTTCAGGTCTAATCTTCAACGAACTGTATAATGCTTGTGTTATTGGATGACTTTTGATGATTCTAGATCCTGCCATTTCTTTCACACTTTATATTCGTACTCAAACTTTCAATGTTGGTTTCCTTCACCTCTAGATTTAAAAGTGCTGATTGAATTGGTTATGCTAGATTTTAAATGGTTACAATGTTTATCTAAAATATGTATGACTTATTTTATTACATTTTGATCGACCTCAAGGCAAGAATGGACCAATTTATACCTTAAATGTTTCCCACCCAAAAGTAGGCACAAAATAGTTTTTCCTTTTGTTTGCTTTGAATTTACAATTTAGAAGCATCAATATAGCTTTTTTGTGATCTAGGGGTATTGATCAAGATAAATGATATGTGCCCTTCCATTCCTCTTGACCTATATAAATTTCCCTTGGCACAAATCTTCATTCTAGAAACCATTATTATTATTATTTATTTTCCTTAAATCATTTATGGTGGAACCAAGAAACATGGATATCTTGGTGAAGTTAATTATTAAACATCACAATTATAATATATATTTTTTATATAAGAATCTTCATTAATTTGAAAAATGATTACACAATGAAAGATTTTAAATATCCATCATGCATCATATGTATCTAACTTGAGGCTATTCAAAAGTGTCTCTAAATATCAGCAATATCTAAAAACTAGATTTAATCTGGCATGATCATTCTACCCTAAGCAAAACCAAAAGCAAACAATCACAATATAAGGGGTGCTGTCCTTAGGTTCATCAAGCCTGACAACCATTTTCGAGTTCTAAGCCCCAGCTGGAACCACACTCAATCAAGCCAATCAACTAAGTTGGATACAACTCTCCATACATGCTCAAGTAGCTCATTAAATGCCCCCGGGGCAGGGTGTCATGATTAGGCCCTCCAAGGATCTAAAGTTCGAAACTTAATCACGGCGTATTATGAAAAATTTTCTACTAATGGATAGTGGACCTGAGAATGCTAGTTGTAGGATGAGCTTCCATGTGCACTTTCCCAATTTATCCAAGTGGCCGGTGGAAAACTTTCATGGGTCAGATCGATCACCCCAAATTCGGTGTTACTAGTTCATCATTTTTTTTATCAAGTAGCTCATTAAATACAATAACCAATAACTTAATCAATTGTCAAACATCACAATCAGTGACCAACCCTAACCACAAGGGAGGAACTAGCAAGAGGGACCATAGTAACTCTTGTAATAATTATTCTTGTTGTACTCCTTTTCATAAGTTGAGGAGCAGGAACGATGGTAGAGGTAGAGGAAGAAAGGGAGAATGGCAAAGCGGAGTAAGTATCCATTGGACCTACCAAGAGCAAAGGAGAGAAAACACTGTTTTAAAGTGGTCCAGAAGTGATAGATATAGATTATACGCTAGTCCATGTATTCACGTCCAACATCCACAGTTAAGATAATGAAAGCCACTAATATGACAATATATAATAGACTAGTACCTAAAACCCCTGCTGTAAAAATATGTGCTGAAAGATTCCATCTCTCTATGCACATGCTCATCGCTAACAGCTTAAAACAATGGCAAGAGAGTATTTAATAATTTGTAGTAGATAATAATCAGAATATTTACTTACTTTTACAAACTGAACATTTTCTTCATAAGGTAGTTCGTCAGACAAATCCAACACAGAATTATCTCCATCGTTAAAATCATCTTCATGTTCTGAACTGTCACAAACTACTGTAGGTAAAACTTCTTTACAGAGCACAAGGTCACCAAGTACAACTTGTGAAATACCTGTCATTAACAATGAAGACTTGCAAATCAGATGCACAGAAATACCACAATGTTTTCAACAGTTGATGGTTAGCTCAGAATATGGTGACATAGAAGGAATATTATTAAAATATAACATGCTATATTGCTTTATAAGCAACATAATTTTGAACATCATTCAGTCCAGCAGCAGTGGACTCCAGTTAGTCTTTTTCTTCAAAAATAATGTTAATGTCTAAACTACATAGGTAGATTATATGAGTGGACTTTAAGCTAACATTTACAGAGCTTCTGAATGATTCTTTATTAAAATGGCATAACATCTTCGACAATTATTAAGTGATAGAACAATTGCAAAACCAATTAGCTAATTGGGCTACATCTGGGATAGAATGTGCCATAAACATATGAGACAACAATGCCAAAGCTCGTGTTGGATTTGATTTTCTATAACATGTTAATTCAAATTTACCATCAAACAATTCACTAGTTCAATCAAGGAAGCATACCCCACCTCTGACAAAATTAGGATACTTCATAATGCAAAGAAATTAGAAAAGGAGCGAGATTTCAGAAATCCACCAACCCAAACTTCCCAATATGGGCAAACTGCGAAACCTTCAATACCAAGTGCATGAAGGTTCCTAGTTGCTTGCAAACTTGAGGAACCAATAAATAGTTAAATCTTACCTCAAGTCAAATGAACATATATCTTACTTTTCAAGGTCAAAAATATTTGTTTAGATGTCAGTTATGGTTTCAGTGTTGACTGGAGTACAGTGTGCAAAAGATGGTGCAAAATGGCACCGACTTGGAGAGGGAAGAGGAACAAGATAAGAGAAGCGAGAACACATGAAGAGGAAGAAGACGTAGACCTAAATCTTCTAGCCCTTCTTGGCTGTTCTTCCTTGTATGCATGCATGCAAACCGTCCTCAATGCTAGCCTGCCCTTCTCCTTGCTGATCATCACATCTCCGACAATAACCTTTTCTTCCTGTCTGCTCCCCTAAGATGTAAACTCAGTGAATGTTTCTAAACAGATTCCACCACATCAGAAATGACACTGCTGTTTCAATGTAGGTATCGATCTCAATGTTCCAGTGGAAAAATTGCATCACATTTTGGGTGAGACACAAAATTATTTAAATCTTTGTTAATCTGCACAACCATTAGCTCACAATGGCAAACCTGTTGACAGTTGGTAGATCTGTCGATAATCATTTAACTAAAGCAATAAACAAAAGCTAACAATTCACATCAATTATTTAATGAACTAGCTTAAACCCATAGAACTAACCGTGGTTGACATCGTCAGAGATTCACAACATACCATATTTTTGCACCCTTATGCTAGCTGCATGATTCCATAGATAGCTTTGGTAGCTATGCACATACCTACAAAAATATAATGTCTTCCGAATAATTATAAACATGTTAAAAATAATCCTAATGAACAAGTATATTAAATAACTCTGGGGAAAAATTATAAAGCAATTCATCTTTAGTGGTTGTTGTTGTAAAAAAATTTAAAATATATATAAATATATGTGTATATATAAAATCACAGATTATAGATGCTTGAACTTTGAATCAACAGTGAGAACCTTGGGCTAAAGGTTGCCTACTTGATAACTCGAAAAAAAGGTGGTATATAACTATATATTATGGCATATATTTTATCATGGGCACCAAGGAAGGAAAACTAGATAAACAAAACATTTTAGGATCGAACACATACATCATCCTCAGTGTTCTAGGTATAGTCTTTAATGCTTGCAGATGGTTTCCAGGGAATTTCTTCAAATATTGAAGCTGTCAAAAATAAAAGCAAAAGAAGCCAATTTGGCACACGTTAAAACACACGAGCAGTTAGTAACCAGTAAGCTATTGCAGACACGGACCAGAGCGTTTTAAGATTCAAATCAGTATTTAAAGTGTAGTGTATTAATTCAAATGTAAGACAAAGTTAGAAAAAATATATTTGACAAAGTTAATTCAAATGCTTATATTTTAAATCAGATGCCTGGAGCATGCAATGCAAATCATCTAATATATCAAGTTCATCAAAGAAATAGAAAAATATATTTGAGATACGCATGTAAATTTCATAAAAAAGATTTCATGTTGTATGTGAAAGAACAACATTCATTAATTTAGCAAGAACAAACTACAATAATAATTAGCAATCAATGACAATAAAAAATTGCAATGCCTAGCAGTTTGTAAGCTATTGCGAACACGGACCAGAGTGTTTTAAGATTCAAATCAGTATTTAAAGTGTGGCGTATTAATTCAAACGTAAGACAAAGTTAGCGAGTGATATATTATCATCTTTACATGTACTAAAACTTGAAAACTTTGTAGAGTTATAAACAGTAAACTCTATGGATGAAAGACACTAAGTATTCATTCTGGAAAATAAATAACAAAGGAGATAGAAACTAGAGGAAGTTACACGGACAAAGTAGCATGTACAGAGTTTTGATAGTAATACAAATCTGAAAGTTCAAAATATGACTTTATAAAGTTAAGATGCTCAAAAGGTATAGGGCAACAGAAAAAAGTTAACTGACTGCCAAAGCACAATACCACAATGGAATCTAACTTCTTAACAATAGATTATCAACAATAAGAAAAATTAGAATTGCACAAAGCAATATGAATTTTACAAAGGTATAAAAGCAATTTAAACAAGAGAAATTTGGAGCTCACAATAGATCTCTCAGCAACTAGATGGCGAGGTAGTTTCTTTAGAGTAAAATCAACATCACCATGCTCTTTATAATATTCACGTGCCTCCCTTACAAATGGTCGTTGTTTGAACAATGTCAAGGAAGAAGAAAGAACATATTATAGCATTAACAAAGTTCTCTTAAGAAGCTTGCTTATATAATACAAATACAATGGAATTGAAGTTTAAGGATATCTCCCTCCCTAGGATCAAGGATCAAGCTAGCAGCAGTTTTCCACTCACCCTTAAGCAATGCTGCTCCAACAAGATGAGTTGGCACTGAACCACTTCCAAAACGCTGATACAGTTAACAATGCACAATGAAATTGAATTCCAGAACTTAGCACTTAAAGCATTTCAATAAAGCCAACATAAATCACTGTAATATGTCAATTTGAACAAGTTACCTGTAAACCATAATAGTTGATAAACCCATTTCTCCGTAAGCTATCTGTGGCTTCTTTGATGATATCTTCAGAATCTGCAGAGATCCCTCTAAAGGAGATATGCAAATTAGGTTTGGATCTCATGTTCTTGTTGATTTTTTTTTTAACAAAGAAAAGTCTAGAATCTTTCAGTAAAGGAGCAATAGTACCTCAAAGTAATTGTGAAATGATTTCCAGTCAGCTGACCAAGAACAAGCCCCTCATTCACGTAACTAAGATATATAACCAGTCTCACAATGACAGCACTTAAACAATCTTTATTAATCAAAAACATCATTGCCTTACCAGAAATCTCCTACTTTAACCCCAAACATTCTGCTGTTAAGTTCAGCCAACCTTTTTGCCCGCTGCTTGAAGATGGTCACCTAAAACAATAGCACTTCTAGAGCATTCACAGCCAGAAACTCAAATCCAACCTTCAAGCTTTAGCATAACATTCACTGAAATGGATAGAATTTTTTTTTCATAACATCAAGGCAATCATAACTAGCTGGTCCCAAGCCTGGTTGAGAAAGAGCGAGGGTTGCACGTTAGGTTGCAAGCCCAGTTGACAAAGGGCAAGGGTTGCGCGTTAGGTAGCACGCCTGGACTTTAGGGTTTATGCAAATGTTCAATGAATGGATCCATCAAGGCAATCATATTCTGGCAACTAAATAAACTTGAACAAGGGTACAATTTAGATTTGTAAATTTATTAAAATATATTTAATTAGTATTACATTAAGTTATATGGAGTATCTTCAAGGACAAACACATCACCAAATTGAACAATACGACAAAATCTGATTTAAAAAATTACACACAAATTGATTGCTCATACAGGTAGTGCATTCCAGTTTCAAGCCCAAGTCCAAACGACATGGACAGCAGAACAATACATAATATGTTATAAAACTTGAATTATCATCTATAAATTGTCAAAAACGTACCTATTCTACAACTAATTATTTACACTCTTGTTAAACAAAATAACTAAGAATTACATTTCATTTGATACGTATAAATATTGAAATCAATACTACAGTATATTTACGCAAAGGCATGTTATATATCATGTTACATGGATAATTTTAGAAAATAGAATAAAGTTAGAGTGTACTTATACTTTGTTGAACCAAATAAAATCCATACATGAAATGTCTAGTGATTTAATATGTGAGCCACACATTTCAGACTTTTAATTTGAATTCCACATGTATGTACAATTTAATAAGCACAATGAAGAACAACCAGCATATTAGCATAAGATAATCTTTTGAAGCCCATAAATGGAATACATAATTAAACAATGATGATGAATTACATCTGCTAAAAAAAGGCATGTTTACACAGATGTCATTCAACCATTGAGATCTACTTCCATAACATTAGAATATTTATTTATTTATTTATTTTAGACCAAATCTGTAGAATTACAGAGTTCTTCAGGATAATTATTAGATAGTCCTTTTTTTAACTCATTGCAACAATTATTTAGGAGTTCTATCACGACTTTTTCCCTTTAAATATTCAAAAGTACAAAGACTTTGTTCTTGATAAGAATTTGGTCTTATTTAAAGAGCAATTAATTGCAAGTGGATTATAAAGCAAAACTGATATAAAGAAAAACTGAAAAATACTCCAATAAAAACACACGAACTAGGCCAAGTGGCATACAAATTACATTTTGTTAATGGAAATTCATACCTTCTGAGTAGACACGGATCGTTTATCTTTTGTACCAGCAAAGCCAAATGATCGTTGCTGTAAGGAATAATGCTCAGTTATATAGAAAAAATTACACAGCATCAAGTGTTGCCAAAGGAGAAAACAATGAAAAAGGAAATAAGGTTGTCTATTAAATCTGTGATGTACATTAACTCCCAGCATCTTTCCAATCAGTCCTAGAGCCTCCTGTGTATCTTTGTTCTCTTTATAAAGGTTAAACCTGAATGTTGAAGAATCAAAACATTGTTGTACTTTTATGATAGAAAGTATAAAGAACTAACTAAAGAATGACTAAATATTAGACTTTATCAACTCTGTATCCACGACCACATGAAAAAAAAAATTGCAAGCAACAAGTAGGAAAGCTAGACAAAATGTAAATAATAAAGGAAGTACTAACTACTAAGAGGAAAGCAAGGTACATTTTGGCTAAGAAAGAATTTATTATATAGCCTGGTAGAAAATAACTAATTATATAAAATAAAGATCAATATTAGGAATCAAAGCCCTATGTCCATATTAGTTGACATAATTAACATTTACCTAAGAGATAAACAGAAAAGGACCAACATCATGTGCATCCATAAGTACTTAAATCTTGTAACTTATAATTTTCAGCGGGAAATTGATAATATTCGATATTTCATATTTATACGGTTGCAAAAAACAACTTTCTATTGCTTTTGTAGGTTTACAAAAACATAAATAGCAAGAATGATAATGACTAAAGCAAAGATCATTCTGAATATTTTTGGAAAAGCAGATCTGTTTTATATTTTTACTCTTTCAATAATTAAGCATGGATCCCTCTTGCAAATTTATAAAAAAAACTACATACAGTTCATCCTAAAGAATAAATGTTTGGTGAAATAATTTCATTTATACCCTTGCAAATGTGTTAATATATTCAAACTTTTAGATATTATCGTTGCTTTTATCAACAATGATTTGAAGTGATTAACCTGAATTAATTGGAAGATTGGGAAAGGTTGCATAAAGGGAGAGAATTAAACAGCAATATAAACTTGAGGATCATATTCCTATCGAAGCTCTCTTATTTGATTTTAGGTAACTACTTCAACAAAATCATTCTCGTTATTTACCCTCTTAAAATTCTCATAAGGGTTTGTGTTCTCTTTAAAATAACTATCCTAAGTTCTCCTATGTTATCTCCAAATTTCTGTTATACATTGTCAATATCATTAATCAATTTTAATAGGTACGACAATTAGATAAACAACAGGACTATAAAAGGACAAGCAACATAGAGATATGATCAAGTAATAGAGGTATATAGGAGACCGCAATTAATTCTCTTATAGAAGGTGGTAAATAAACTTTAAAAGATCTATCCCTAATCTTTTCTAATTTAATTCTCAAATAAATCTATTGCTTGTCTAATAACATCATGTGCTAAAATTACTTTATAGCAGTAATCAAATGCATATAGGATAACCTTAATCCAGTACCTACTTCACAATCAAGCAATCAAAATCATTTTATGTATATATTATCTATGGTGAATGGTTAATGATGCACAGGATAGTTTAGGGAGAGAAGCAAGAAAATTCCACCTGAATCAAAGATCTAATAATGCCGGTTGCTGTGGAGCGTTGGCGGCGCAACTACATGAGGCTCTCCGCTGCTCTAATCAAAATCGAACGACGGTTAGGGTTGGAGGAAGGTCGGGAAAAGAGGTGGCGGCGGCGGCGAAGACAGCGACGGCGGCATAGGTAGTGGCATCGGAGTCAGCGTGAGGAGGGACGACGATGGCGGCGTGAGGAGCAGCGACTGCGGAGTAACTGCGCCGGCGGATGCGTGATTAGGGTAGGAAAAGGTTCGGCTGCGACCTTTTATACTCTATTTTGCGAACAAATCCATAAAAGGTTCAAATATTGCAACTATATCCTTACTTTAGATTTTTTTTTTTTTTTTTAAATATAACTAAACAAATAGGTCCATTTTTAATTCATGCTTAGAAATAAAGAACAAAGATTTTACAGGCTTTTGCTGGAAGAATCTAGTGACAAAAACCTAAAGCAAAATACTCTGATTGAAACTTAAAAAATGATAAAAGCTCCCCTGACTTCCCCTTTTTAATATTATATAAAACTAAGATGTTAACAGATTCAGTTGGTATTAGTATAGTTGCATGCATACAAATAAGATAGATTATAAAATCATTATAAAAAAAAAGACAGTTTTATCAACCTATTATGAGATTCAGTGTCACTGTGTCAACAATAGTTCCTTAATCCAAATAGCATACAACAAACGTTTGGGATTATTATGCATGGAGTAGGGCATAAATGCAAAAACCAGTTGTGACAAAAGTTTCTTATGGGAAGCAACTACCTGTTTCTTCCAAGGCTTACCAAGAATCCAAGATCAAGATGAAGCGAAACGAGTGCACAACACTGCATTTTGTGATTATCATATACACATTATGTTTTCAGGATTATCATATACACATTATGTTTTCAGCACCCTGTGATAAATGATCTTAAACCTCAAGACTGATTTGTCTATGATGCAAAATTTAATTGTTAGAAACCCTGAATATGGTGAGCAGATTAAGGAACAGGTTTATAATGTCAAGATAGAGAGA
>JBAMIB010036884.1:1580-15987 GCA_037177415.1 Kaempferia rotunda
TGCTAGTGTTTGTACTGAGTGTTTGCAGAATTTATCCAAGTGTATTATGTTCCCTATTGAAACATTTGTGCAGGTATGAACTTTGCAGTTGTTAAAAAAGGTCTGCACAGCATTGCAATTTGGGTTTAGAATGTCCGGAAGCAACTCAACTCAGGCCAAACACTGAGTGCAGCCGTGCAGGGATAGGGATGTTGATTTAATATATGTATATTTTTAATTGTTTTGACTAAGAGTTTGAAACATTGATTAGATAGTAAAGTTTTATTTGTGTGACATGAAGAGGAATGGGATGGTGAGTAATTGGAATTAATGGAGTGGGCCAAGTGGTTTCATTAATAGGGACTAGGAATCTAACATTGGATTTGGGATGGAACACTCCAGCTTCCGTTGATTTTTTTTCTCACAGAGCAAAATTGGAGTCAGGACACAATTAGTGATGGCCGCTGTTGATCATCCAGATCAAGCATCTTCTAAGGAGGAGTCCTGTTTAGGCTGAAAGTGAAAGAACACCATTGCAATTTTTGATCCTGGTGTTTGGCATGATTCATGAGAACAAGAAAAAAAAAGGCAAAAAATAAAAAATAAAAACACACACAGTGCAAATATTGACGCGATTAGAGCATCTCCAATGCAAGATTTATAAGAGGTTTGTAAAATTTAAAAATCTCAAAAAAAAAAGCTTTAACTATTGTAGAAGTGAGGTTTTAGGTTTATAGTTTAAGAGCAGGTTTAAAAACTCAAACTTGCTCTTTTGTCTTGAAACAAACAAATTGGAATTCACTTAAAGTTTTAACCATTGTAGATGTTTCAATAAAAATGTATAATATTGATGTGGTATATTGAAGTTATAAAAAAACTCATCTAGAACCCTAACGATTGGAGATGCCCTTAATCTGGTCAACTAATCTTTAACATTAAATGGTTAAAAAAAGGAAATTGGAATTATTACTTCTATAAAGCATTTTTTTTAAAATTTTGTTTATCAAGTTAAAAATTTTATGAAACAAATGACAATTTTATATTTAATTTTATTTTGTGTTGGAAGAATGTGTTTCTTGTGCAAGCGCTTTGATTCCGATAGCAGTTTTGTTTTTTCTTTTTTTTTTAATGGACCATACAAAAGTTATGTCGCTATTTTATTTTAGACAAAGCCCCTCTTTTGTTTGTATTTGAACGTTGACTACGCTTTGACTACCATAGATCATAAAGCTTTGTTAAAATTGCAAGACTAATGTATTATAAATCAAATTTAAGAGTCTAAAAGGTAATAAATATTATCACTTCTATACCAAATAAAAAATAATTTTACATCAAGTACAATAATACAAAAATAACTCTGATAAAAATTGAAATGAATCTACCAATCAACTTGGATCAATAATTCTTCTGTAATAAAATACCAAATAAGTCAAAATATAAAAAAATTCATAGAACACTCAAACTCACATCATATTCCACTCAATTCACCCTAAATATCTAAAACTATTTGAAAGAATAATTAATGAATTACTTATTTAATCAAAATTAGTAAAAGTTAAATCATAAGAATGGAATGGACTTTGAATGATTGTGAATGCATGATTGAGTTAATAGTTGTATAAAATAAAAACTGAGTCACCCCACATAACGATAACCATATGCAGTGTATTTGACCCTACCAAGTTCAATGGACCACCCTAGCAAAGTGGCCCCCGCTCGACCATATCCGACCATTAATTTTAATTTTAAATTTAATTTTAATTTTTGTACTACTAGTCATCAGTACCAAAATATTGATATTGGAATTGAATATAAATTTAAATAAATAAATTTAATCTCGAATCGAGATAATAATTTTCCATTTTTTTTGTGAAATGAGCTCGACATTAAATCAACAGGTTGAATCGAGCCGACGACGAAATATGTTGCGTTAACGTAGTTGCCGATATTATCACGACGCTGTTTTCAAGAATTAATTTCATCAATGAGAAACGAAGATATAATATAATATAATATAATATAATATAAAAAGTCGGCGAGCGCATCGACAAGATCGATGATGACAGATTTGAGGGGTTCGGACCAAATCTAACATCCATTATTTAATTCCTACAAAAACGACGCTGGAAATCGCGTGGGGACCACACGGCTCATTCAACATTATTGCATCGGCGACACGTGGGCTTCACAGCCTACTTGATGACGGGGACGCCTCCCATTGGCTGACGGAGCGGGTGGCACATGGAAACGGGGGACCTCTTTCATATTTCGCCATCTCTGTACGTTTCCGTTATTTATCACAGCGCGCGTCGCGTAATGCTTCTTTCTTTTCCCGCGAAAGTTTCATCTGATCCTGGGAAAAATAATGGAATGCCTTTTTCATGGAACGGATACACCAAATTAAATGGCCGATTAATTTGTGTCTTCTTTTGTTTGTATTCGTTCGTTTGAACTAAATAATTATGGATTAATTATTTTTCTCTTTAGATGATAAATAAATAAATAAATAGTTTCCTTTATTTTTCGAAAGTAAAAAAAAAACATCTTTGATCACCTGTTTCGTATTATTTTTTCCTTTATTTCGAGAACGTTGATCTATCTATCTGATGTGACGATTGACAACCATCGCAGTTGACAGTGTTGGAATGTTTCAGAAACGACATGATCCACGAATGGAAGAACAAGGCAATAGAAATGCCTCGACAAGTACGTCCCCTTTGGATCTTTCTATACAGTGAGATGATATTTTTTTTTTCAAGTAAATAAAAAATAGAACAAAAATAGTTGGCATCATAGAAAAGGTTCCTTGTTTTACTTGAAAGAAAAAGAAAAAAAAATGAATACGTTTGTATATAACTAAATTGAACTTCCACTGCTCCTGTTTGGGGGGAGAATACAAGAAATAATATACCTTGATTAGATAAATCATTAATATACAAACTTCACCAAGTTAAATTGTACTGGGACATTTAGATTCACCTCTTTATGAGAGCATATCTTTGACCTGTACTTGCGATGTTCCCTGCTTTAAAACTTCCAGTGCTTCATGCTATTGGTTATGGAGGAGTTGCAGTTGATGGACATGAAGTAATTTACAGAAGAGGGACCAAACCAGGCGCTCAGCTTTATTCACTTAATTAACAGGACCACTATAGACAATAAAAACAAAAGGAATGGTCACAACCAGATTTTCTTGTTACCTTCTTAAACATGTTCACTGGGTGAAAATGATATAACTTCTATCGCGAGAATGAATCACTCAAAATAAGATATAACTACGGTAATTACAGATAATAGTTGTGAGAAATTGCTCAGTAAAATATAAGTATGGGTGAAGAAAAGGACATGAAAATTCCTACGACTCATTCATTCAATTGTTCAGAAACAGCCACTCGTTTCCATATTCATGTCATTCCGTCACACGTTCTTTCTTGCATTGCTTGCATTCCTACTGCGGTGGCGATTGTACTGTCCCATGGAGATATATCCGGAAGTGTCTTGCTTGCGGACCAGTTTCCCTAGTCGAGCTGACAAGGAAGTCGCTGTCCTGTTGCTATCGCCGACCTGTCGCTTTCCTGTCTACATCACCAAGCTCGACCTGACTGCCAGGCCACTCATTCCATTCACTCTCTCTTTATCCCTATCAAACTTCACTCCATCTAGCCAGAATTGATCCACCAACCTCCCATCTCCACTGGCAACCTCACGGCAGCTTGTCTCGGTCCCCCACTTACCTATCAATTTCACTTTTTTCACCACAGAGGTTGAAAAGGAAATGTGGGATACTGCCTGCAAGAATGTTCAAGATACATGCGGTTATACATCAATGGAGACAAAAACAAGGTCCTACCGTATGAGAAGAGAGTAAGTTACAAACTACATACGAGTTCAAAGCAGAATAAAAACAGAACCCGAATTTACAGTGTGCTGAAATAGCAGATCTGTGGGGATGGCATCCAGTCTCCAATATTTATAATGAAAGTACATGTACAATGGTAATGGTCCACTTCCATTCAATATACCGTGATTGATTCAGGCAACAAGACTAGTTGAATCTAGTGATCCTAGCATTTAAAGCAATAACAGATTGTCATTCCCAAAGTATCACCAAATACTCACTAATCATTTTCATCCTCGTATCTGCAAAAAAGTGGTCAACTACAGAAAATATCCAATAACAGATTGTTGGATTTTTTTTATAAAAAAAAATTCATAGTTTTCAATTGCACTCGCAGAAGTGGCTCATGAAGATACAAATTACCACTAAAATGTTGGTGAAGAATTCAAATTGAAGATGACAAGAAAGAGGAAGAGAAGAAAACTTGATTGCATGAACATGACGGTCATTATTTATAGAAGAGATACTAATCCCATACACAAAATACGGAGTACATCACAATCATTGGCAAAGTTGGAGAGGATAATGATCCCAGTATGCAAAGATTCCTACAAACTGTCAGATTTGCCACTTAAAAAGTCCAATAATTCAAAATTATAAACCCTTGCATATAAGATATCAACACAAAACTACATATCATAGTGAGGATTAGTAAAACCACAATTAACAGAAATAACAGACGTACAAGTATGAAACAGCAAAAAATTAGAACAATATATATTCCGCTTTCAAAACATATGCCATTTATAAATCAAAACTATCTTGTGTCCTTAGAATACATGACACTATCCAATGAAACAATGATCATTTGCCAATAGAACACGGGCAGATTCAATGATCCGATGCTAAGCCAATACTATACAAAAAATCTTAAAAATTATTAAATTTAAGCTTTCAAGTAGGAACCACAACACAGTTAATCTGTTTATTAATAGACTAAGTGACTAACTACTTCCGGAGGCAAAATGTTCTAATTGACCTCTATTGAGGTATATCTGAAAATATTTGCCTTAACTAGGGTGCCGTTTCCAACACCACCACACATATACAATTTGTATTCCATTGCATTCAATTTGTAGATGCATTATCCTTCAGTATATTCAGGAAAAATGCAATTAGTCCAGATGAGAAACAAGCAGAATAAAGTGTCAACTAGCTTAGTAGGTAAGGACCTTAGAAGTTGTTGCTAAGGTCTTAGATTAAAAATTTACTTTCATCAGAAAATGAGTTTAAGGGCTTTTGATAGGTATTCTAAAAAACAAGCAGTAAGTGTACATCTTAGGAGTTGACAATAAAGACATGAGATGGGGTAGGTGATGGTCAACCTGCAAACTCGTTTAATTTATGCAACTGGGCTTGCTTTGAATGTCAGACAGAAAAAAGGATGAGGATAAATAATGTTCTTTGATAGAGAGAACACAAAATCACCTTGAATTAGTCAAGGGGAAGAGAGAGAGGATAAAGAAAGTATTTCTTGGATTAAGCATGCTTAATATTGTTTTTTTTTAAAACATGACAAATATATAGAATATACAATTTCTTTCTATAAACTTGGTCAGGTTCTTAATAAATAATTTTTTTCTTAATCCCTTAGTCATGATGGACTCTCATAGCTAAATCCAATTGCATTATTGTCCGTGACTTCTTCAAATTAAAACAAAAAAAATATAACTGGGACAACATAAAATGCAATAGTTAAAAATGTGCCCCTGGCATTACTCCTCTTCATTTCTGACGTGGAGCCGATGGTGATTGTTGATGTAGAAAAGAGACACATAACATTAAGCGATCTAGAAACTCCAAGGTGGCATATAGTCTCCATACAGCCTGTCATTCTATGATAAGGCATGGAGAAGGTGGAAATTAATATCAACGGCTTTAATTATCATTCAGAAACTTTTACATAATTCCAAAGTTAAAATCCTGAGAAGTGGGAGTAAATTTGAGGTTAGAAATGTTTGACAACCTGATTTTAAGTTAATCCAGTGATTACAACATAGCAAAAATTCTTCAAAATTTTACCTTCATCAGCTTTGAACTGAGTGAACCTCAGAAAATTTGTGCAGCAAAAGAGAACGGAAAATTTCTCATAGAAGAATACCTGGCATGGTTGGGATTTTTGCATGTCTCAATCATCGAGGGGGAATCTAGATGATCAGAATTTCCATTATGCTCTGGGAACTGACATGGGGGTTGTGGTGAGAAACCTCATTCAAGATCTATACCTAGTATGTGCTAATAAGTTTGTCAGGATTTAAGAGCTCAAATCCACCCATCTTTCTCTTGGGTTATTATATGATAAGTCTGTCTCGTTCAGTAAGCTTCAAAATTTGAATCATTTGCCATATACAATCTCATCTGAGTCTGCAAATTGGAGACAGTCACATTGCAGTATAGTAGCAGTAAAATCAGCTTATCATATGAATACTTTTCACGGCATAGTAGATTTACTTGCACCTTTCCCAGTGAGTTCTTTGCACTAGCCCCACTCAGGTTTGTGATGAAATAGCTTAGTAGCTTACCATCTATTCTTTTCATGCAGTATAGCCACCTAAGGTAGGTTGTTTGTTCTGAATTTATTTCAATTATCATGAATGGAGTCCTTCACTTTCCAAACTTGGGTGGAATTATCTTCTTCTGTTTCAAACAGTGTTCAAGAAGATCAGGAGGCAATTGAGAAGCATGGGTGATATATTGACCAAAGATGTTGACAATGTATAAACATTACATGAAATTGGGAGATGTTGGGAGGAATTAGAGAAGAGGAAGGGGGAAAGGGGCAGAAGCGGTAGGAGGTCCACAATCCAAATAAGGTCTCTGGTTTTCGTAACCTAATCACAATTACAAGGCAGTCATAACTTGTGAAGAACCTAATCTAAGATTTTAATTCACCTTTCATCAAAATTTCCCATCAAACATTTCAACCATTGGGTTTTTAAAATCAATGTACTACTTTAGTAATCAGTCTCTCAATCTAACTCCTGTACCTTGTCAAACACCCAAGTCAAACAATGACACTAAAATCCAACCCTAATGGCTTCATAATCACATTTAATAACTTAGAGAATAATGTGATGTACACCTCAATCAAGAAGAATGCACTTCTCCATTGATCTCGTTTAAAAACTATTATAAAATAAGACATTGGACAACTAGATCCATAGCTGGAGTCTAAGTAATATAGATGTATTATACTCTACTGCTAACGAGCACTTAGAGAAAGTTCTGCTCCAACTCACAAAAGTGCCCAGTTGGGCACTGACATTTTTGCACAATATAGAGGATTAGAAAAATTCTATATAAATTAAGGGGGAAAACAGAAATAAAATAAAATATAATGGGAATCTACAATTCATCACTGCAAGAGTAAGATAAATATGAAAAAACTCATTTCTGATTGTTAAATCAATCATTGAATAAGGGATTTTAATGTTAGGGATTTTAAGGAATTTGCAATCAAGGAATTCATAGTTTTCAAAATTAGTAATTGGAATGACAGCAAGTGAAGGTCTTTGAATATCTGAATCATAGTGAAATGCGACATTATCATTGAGGTTAGGATTTTACACAGGCTTTCAAGTTAACACAATAATGATCCCTTTTTATTTATTTATTCTTAGTTGGCGTCAGGTATCCCACTAATGATCCTTCTTTTTCAATCCATAAACAGGATGTTCATAAATTTTGGTGATGTGGAATCTGAACGAACTAAGATCAAAATGATAAGGAACTTGTGGAAACAATAGATTATTATTTATATCAGAAATTTTTAGTCATGAGTATATGAGATGATGTGACAAACTACAAGCAAACATAGAACATCTAGAATACATACGATGAAACCAGACAAATCTCTCCGATTCTGGATTTATGTTAAGAAAAAACCTCAATGAACACCAGAGCTTTAACAACAATCCTGGATGCATTGACGAGCAAATTCATTCAGACATAAACAAAGACATTGACAGGGTTATGAAATGATATAAAAGATAGAATATAGAAATAACATCCAAATAATATTTCATATATACTGCCAGAAAATAAGCTTACTTAGGAGCAAATTCATTCAAACATAAACAAAGACATTGACAGGGTTATGAAATGATAAAGGGTAGAATATAGAAATAACATCCAAACATATTTCACATATACAGCCAGACAATAAACTTACCTAGGACATAGCAACCTCCATCATAAACTGACCAAGAGATCAAACCAAATGTCGCCATCCCCAAACCAAAATTTATTCTCTACACCTGCAAAATGTAAAACAATATTGCCAACTAATTCAAGAGAGTGTCTCAACTGATTATTTCTCCCCAAAAAAAGGTAAAATGATCCAGAAGAAGTCAACTGTATTTGCTTAGGGAGTCAAACATGTCAGGCTTAAAAAATTCACAAAAACCGATTTTTTTTTTTTTTTTTATTTAGATGCAACTAACAACTTCAACGGAAAAGAAACCTATCCATTGTATCTGAATTATTTATATTTCACCGGGGAAGTCCTCATATTTCTGTTTGTTAACTCTTGAGTAGAGGAGCGAGCAACAAGGGGAGTACCAGTTACTGATCCAGATTAATAGCTGCAATTCTATACGCAGCTCGAGTGCTAGAGTCGCTGCAGCAGAAGAAACAAATCTGATTAAAGTTACTCGATGTCTCATCGCCCACCCTTTCTTCTCTTTCTGATCTCGCCAGCGATGACAAAGGGCTAACGAAAGAAACTAAACCAAATTCTCTCAGTTTTCATGTGGAACGCTTCGTTCCACCTCAAGGCCTTAGAGAGCGCTCAAAACCCTCTCGATCTCCCTTTCCCCGATCTCCGGCCATCTTTATTCTTTACACCAACTCTGCCTGCTTCTTTCTTTCCTCCCTCACAGCTAAAACAAATCTTCGATACGAAAAAGAATACCTAGAAAACGACATTTCCAAAGCTCTGTCGCATCAATCTTAATCCATTGCAGAAGCTCTGTTTCCGAGGATTTAGATCTCTTCAGAAAAATAATCAAATAGTCAGAGGAAAAACCTACCTTCGCGAGGTAGGATTTATCGCGTATCAGGCAATCAAGGGTTCCATTGCTTTGTGGCCACTGGATCGGATACGATAACTGCAATTCACATGGACCGAGGAGGAAGAAGATTATGATGACCTTAATGTATTTCTCCCATTGGATCAGCACGTTTAATAGGGAGTTGGGCCCATTGGACCCAATATTTCTTGAGCCCATTTGATATTGAGCATATGGAAAGTTCAATTCACTCATCAAAATTCATCCTCTTCCTCAAAATATCCTAAAAATATTTAAAATCACCAAAAAAAATCCTTTAGATTCTTAATGTTTTACCACTTAATCATTGACACCGTTAATCTATTTGCTGAATTTTGATAATTTCGGAAAAAAGAGAGTAAATTTTGATAATTTCTTAGTAACCACTCCAATTCTATTTTCAACAGCAAGTGGAGAACAAGCAGCCACAAAAGTCAATAAGTCGCGTACGATGTTTTGAACAATTAAATGTGAGAGAGACTGATTTGTTCAGAACTGTCTCGGAATGTATTTGGATTAATCTCAAATCCGACTCATATGCCCACTGTCCCTCCACAAAAAGTAGGAGGAAAAAAAAAAGAAATAATCATGAAGTAGGTAAACAAATCTTGTATAAAGAAAATAAAAAATAGACTATTCGACAAGGGAAAGAAGGAAGAAGGCACATGTAAATGTCTGTCTAAGTAAGTTCGATCAATAAGTCCATCATTATTATCAAAAATATCAAAAGATAAGGAGACAGAAAAGATAAATTTTTACCACAGCAGCCTTGTTTTCCCATGTATGAACACAGCACCAAGTGCCCATCACTATTCCCTATCATCATCATCCTCGAAACAATATCACGTATTCTATTCTTACTTTTACTTGAGAAATGGAGTTTCAATAAAAGCAAAGAGAAAAAAATATGCAGTTTAATAAGTTCCAACTGAGTTCATTCTGATGTCGGAACCGGCTTTGTGTTTTCATTGGTGCAATTGAAACAAGAGCTTACGCAGTTTGATCGTTAACTTTTAATAATACCATATTAAACTGAGGAGGAAGAGGAGGAACAGTGAAAAGGACAAGTTGCAGAGACAGAGTAAAGGACAGAAAGTGCAACGTCAGAACACTATTATTATATAGAGAGTATTGCAATATTCTTTGTTTGGCTCTCCTCATCCGCTAGCTCCCTATATCTATGCATATTATTTATCACTTCTTTTCATTTTTTCCTGTGCTTCTTGGTCTATCAGATCTCTGTTCTTGTTGTATTCAGTAAGCTTTTGGCTTTATGCCGGTTTTGCTTTCTAATTTATATGCTTGAAATTCAGTTCTTAAAACTAAACTAAGCACATATATATATATATATATAATTAAGCAGCTGAGCGAGTGGAGGGAGAAGAAGATGTCCAATCTCACATCTCCCTCCGGCGAAGCCTGTGTCAGTACCTCAAGCCCCCGGTTCTCCTCCATGGCTTCTCAGTCGCCGCCTAAAGGAGCGAAGAAAAAGAGAGGCCTTCCAGGAAACCCAGGTGTCACTATTTCTTCTCATATAATTAATTATATATATGTTGCTACCCCGCGCACGAGTTTAGAATTTGTTCTTGTTACCTTTTCCTTTAATTTTTGGATTGGATTCGATCGATTCAGACCCAGATGCCGAAGTGATAGCATTGTCACCTAAGGCACTGATGGCGATCAACAGGTTCGTGTGTGAAGTCTGCAACAAAGGGTTCCAAAGGGATCAGAACCTGCAGCTGCACAGGAGGGGCCATAACCTGCCATGGAAGTTGAAACAGAGGGCAGCTGGGGAGGATCAGGCCGTGAGGAAGAAGGTGTACATCTGTCCTGAAGTGTCATGTGTGCACCATGATCCTTCCAGGGCTCTTGGAGACCTCACAGGCATCAAAAAACACTTCTCCAGGAAGCACGGCGAGAAGAAGTGGAAGTGCGACAAGTGCTCCAAGAAGTATGCCGTGCAGTCAGATTGGAAAGCACACAGCAAGATCTGCGGAACGAGGGAGTACAGATGTGATTGTGGAACTCTCTTCTCAAGGCAATAATTACCATTACATTACTACTGTGTTTCACAAGATTGATTCACTCATGATTGATTAATTAATTAATTGCTGTAATTACGTTTGGTACTTTGCAGAAGGGACAGCTTTATCACCCACAGAGCATTCTGTGATGTTCTTGCTGAAGAAACTGCAAAAGCCATTACTCCAGTTGATCATAATGATGCTCACCAACAGACGGTCAACTCTCAAGTCATGTTATCTCGAGAACTCCCAGCAGTTTTCCAAACTGACATGATCATGAAACCTCAACCCCAACCCCAATCCCAGGAGGCTGCCAACCTTACTAGCTCTTCAGAAATGTTCTCAGCCCTATATTTCAGCAATATGATGCAGGAAGTGGCACCTGCCGCCTCGACGTCCAAGATCCAAACGGAACTCTTCCCTTTAGTAAATCAGCACAAGATCCATTTTCCTCCGTTTCCTGCTTCGTCTCCTTATTTGTCAGCCACAGCACTGCTCCAAAAGACAGCTCAAATGGGTGCCATAATGGGGAAAGCACACCAGCATGTCGATCAGACGCAGGGGTTTAGCCTCGGGTTTTCCTCTGGTCAGGGAGAAAATTGGAGCGACAACCATTTGCGTGGATTGGGAACTAGAGATGGTGCTTTTGATCATATGCTAGAAATAGTTCAAGATAGGATTATGCTAGAGGGCAAGAGTGAGAAGGGAAGAGATAGAGGTGACAGTAACCAATTGACTCTTGATTTGCTGGGGAAGAGAGCTATGCTGGAGTTGGACCCGTCCATGAACGATTCCTCTTCCTATGAGGCTGCACTACAAGAACCATATTGGCATCAGTAAGCTGCCTGCCTACACAGCGCCATGTTCTATGTAGTGTCTCATTGTTTTAATTTCTCTCCAGTACTAATTTAATTCCCTTCATCATTTCTTATTAATTAAGCCTGTCATATATAGTTATTATTTGCCTTTTCTTTTTTAAATTAATTGCTGCTTTTGCAATTCTACTCATGGAACTTCACAACGGTAAAAACAAATTATAAACTAATTAAATCAAAAGGCAAATTCTAGAATATACCTAGTTACGCGAAAACTAGCTAGGGGATAATATTCTATTATAATTTATAATTCAGAACATTTAATTTTGCAATATTTTCCTTTTCTTTTAAAACTCTCATTCATATACACACACATTTAAAAACTTATTGGATAAGTTATGCATAATATATAAAAACGTTAATTAATTTTAAATCTTTCAATTTAACTAATTAATTTACAGTGTTTTGTATAATTCAATATAGTCATAAGATAAGATGGCATAGCCTGACAGACGCCAAAGGTTAATTAAAAATTTAAAATGATATGATTATAATGCTAAAGACTGATTATAATATATTTATCAAATCAACGTATTCGTTGGGTTGACGTCTGTCTATTTGGATGATATTGCACAGGACTACATTAATTAAATTACAATGTAGTTAACATTTGTTTTTTTTTTTACACCAGTGGCATGGTAGATACAATGTCTCTTTCATTCGGCTACTGTGACGGTACACATATGCCAGATGGTATAAGGCAATTCGTTCATTTCTCTGTGTTTTATAGCATAGGTAACACAAATGCTTTGCATGTGTGCATGCGCTACGCGTAATAATCATATCAATTTTCATGAACTGACGATTTGGATTATATTTTACTGTGTGTCTAACGCTTCTGTATCTATATTTTTTTTTTTATATGACCGGCTCTAGGGAGGTCGCTGATATGGCGGTTCCACATGTGTGTATGCGCTACATCCTCGGGACAGTTATCATCGTAAGGTGATTAATTTCTGGTTAGTAACGAGATTAGTACATCCCATATACATCGGTCATTATTCAGGATAGTAACCTCTTATAATTTATCTTCTTTTAAAGATAGATTACGATGTGGCAAATACAATTCGCTCATTTCAGCACCTTTATTAATTTTTCTCTAAGTCAATACAGAGAAGATAAATGATCAAAGTATGAGAGAGGTATATTCAAACACATCGAGTTTCTGTAACGCCCCAAAATTTCCAAAAATGATTTCATAAATATTCTATGATTTTTCTGGATTTTTGGACTATTTTTATGGAATTTTTGGAGTACCGGAAGTAGCAAAAATAAATAAGGCATTTAATCGCGTACGCGAGGGATCGACCCGCGGCCACCTGCGAGGAAGGGCTGCGTCGTAACCGGTGCGCTGGGCAGTAGCTTACCGAAAGCAAATGGTAACAAATATATTTAAGTTATAGTTAAGTCTAATTAAGGAAATAGTATAAGTTATAAAATTAAACCCTAAGTTTTATTTCCTTAACCCTAAGTTCGGCCGAAGCACACCAAGTCTCTCTCGCGATTTTCCCTTCCTCACGCGTGCGGCGGCGGCGATTCTCCTCTCCTCTTCCCCGACGCCGGTGATTAGCCTTCCTTCCTCCCGAGTTCTTCTTCTTCCTTCTCCAACCGAAGGCTTCCAAAGAGCCGGCCATTCTCTTCCTCAACCGAAGATTTCGAGCCCTAATTCTTCAAGTTCGGCTCGGATTCTTCAAGTTAGGGTTTAGGGGCCGAAGGTTTCAAGGAGTAGACCTCAAGCTTGCATCAAGGATTCGGGTAAGTGCTGGCCGAAAGATTTAAAAGCTCCAAGTTTCGGAATTCTCCTTCTACCGAAATATTCAGGGGATCTCTTTGGTTGCTAGGTCTCGGATTCAAGCAAAAGGGAGGATCAAGGGAATTCAGTTTTGGCAAGGGTGGTTGGTTTCCAAAGGATTTCAAGCAAGGTAAGGGTTTTCCTTCTTCTTTGCACGGGAATTAGGGTGTTTGAGTTTTGGAAGTTTTTCTCTGCATTGGGTAGCATGAAACCTGTTCGGTATGTGTAAGTTATAGAATTTACACGTATCCAATCAGACAAAATCATTTCTGTATGGAAATGTTTGCTTATGAAAGAAACTGAAGATATATCTTTTAATAATGGTAAGCCAAATCTTATCAATGGAGATGCATGTCTAGAGGAGCATGAGTTGATTAACAGATTGAAAATGCTGGTCTGCGAGTCTAGAGATAAATCACAGTTAAGGATCGTTTTGCTTGCAAGTGGGGGGTCATTTTGTTGCCTGTGTTTTTGATGGGAATATTGTTATAGCACACAAGACATTTCACAGGTATGTTGTCCGGGCAAAGGCTGGTAAACAGCAATCTGCTAAAGATGCAACTGGAAAAGTAGCACATTCAGCTGGTTCAGCTCTACGTAGAAATAATGAAGCTGCACTGAAAAAAATTGAATAGGGATTTCAAGCCAAGAAGGGTTTGACTAGCTTCAAAGGGCAAGCAAAAACAAGGGTTTTCGTTGTAAGGAAAAGATTAAAAACCTAAGCGAAGGAGGTAAGTGCTTCTCACCTGCAGTAGGAGTAGTTTCGTTTGTTTTTCTTCCATTATACAGAA
>JBAMIB010037186.1:0-15972 GCA_037177415.1 Kaempferia rotunda
GGCTTAGCGGCAACAATCATTCAAGCAACTACAATATAACGTTACATTACAATAACAACCAACATTATTCCATTAGATGGTATCACTTATATTTAAGTCAATTATATGGATTCTTTTAAGTCATTAAACTCTATCTACTACTATATTATCAATTTATAGTTAAATAAATTTTATCTTATTTTATTATTATTAATAAATTCTTTTTTGGTCTTTCTCTTTCTTGTTTGATATGCATATTTTTTATGGTTTCACATTACCTAACTAAAATATTTATGGGTCGTCTAAGTACCATCTTAAACGTGTCTCTCAAAGTTTGCTCTCAATAAATATAATTCTAACTTTTTTTCTAATACTCTTATTTTTTATTTTATTCATCTTTATGTATGTTCACCCATCCCCGAATGAGTCAGCACTTATAACAACAATTCTAATAAAATATTTTTTTTAATAAAAATAATATACTAAAGGTAAGGGGAGTGGCAAAGTCTTTGATAATAATAATCTAAATAAATACTAACTTTTCATAATTTGAGAATAAAATGGATTATTTAAATTTTAATCATAGCCCTGAAAGAGCGTTTGGTTTTTATATATTTTTTTATTTTAATGTTCTTAAAAAAATATTATTTGATTGACATTTTTCTCATCATTTTTTATAAAGGAAAATATCATTTTATGAGAAAAAAAGAAAATGTCAAAAAAATATTTTTTTAAAAAAAAGAAAAATATACCTTTATCAAAAAATAAATAAAAAATAAAAAAGCTCGAACCAAACGCTCCACGCGTGCGACATGGTAGATGTCTCAGTGCACGCGACGCCCACTTGCCTACCTTTGGTTAAGCTGTACTTTGCAAGCAACGGCTGAGATCACGCGGGCTCCCCTGATGCATCTTTCGATTCCCGCACGATCATTTGGTCCGACGGCCAGGATGATCTAAGTCCGTTTCTCCCTGATGGACGCGTCAGATCACGACGCCAGCGTCTATAAATAGGATGCGGTGAGGACTCAGCAGAGCCAGGGCACTTGACAAGGAATAAATCAGACTACAAAAAAAAACTAAAAATAATTTTATTATTATTATTGTTTTTTTTTAAAAAAAGCTTCAGCATCTGGCTTCTCAGTTCTTCTCCAGATTCGATACTAATGGCGGCGGCAAGGCATCTCGATCTCCATCTCTTCCTCCCTTCGCTAAGAAAATGATCCAATTCAGCGTCTTCTTCCCTAATGAGGTCAGTTATTGTCCTTGATTCCCGTTATTTTCTCCAATTTTGTAGTCGTTCTGCTCTCTTTTATTTGTATTCTTTGGTTTCTCGGAGCTTTCCTGCTTGCTAGATTAACTGCTCGTTCAAAAGAGCAGGCATTTGGTAAGAAAACGAAGGAAATTGTGAGTACAGTTCATTAGAATACATACATATCCAAAAACATTTATTAAGAAAGATGCTTATGAAAATGGAATTAAAAATTGGTCTATTTCGAAAATCACTAATCCTGTAGATTAATTAGGCGGCAGTTTTTCTCCTCAGAAAAAAAAATTTACTGATTCCAAGCAATTCTTTTCATGTTTGATTATCTGTCCTTTTTTGCTCTCTGAGACTTCCGCTTTACTCTTTTCCAACTTGTGTATGCTTATCAGTACCAAAAAGAGCACCGTAGGCGGATTCATAACCTTTACCTTTAAGGCTAATGACGATATTTCCTATCTACTTTAAGTTTCTTAAAACTCCATATTGAATCTCTTACATTTCTAATTAAGCACAATTTCAAGTTAAAAACAACTATCTATTTACAAAAGCAGGCAAGATGCGAACTTCTAGTAACCTGGTACAAGTTGATAACTCAAAAAAAGTGCTAAATTACAACTTATAAACCAATATTGAGGTCTAAATCATAGAATCTTAGTGTAATAAAATTCAATTATATATATTAAATAACACATAGATCGATGTATGACCAATTTCAAGTAAACATGCAATTAAAAAAAAAAAAGAAATAGGAGTTGCTAACATTTGGCTTTAGAGAAATCCATCAGTGTTTATCTAGGCTATAGGAAGAGGAAAACATATGTGATGTAAAAGACAACTCATGTGGAGGTTTTCCTGCCTAATCACGTAACCTAATAGCCATCGTATCATGCTATAATTTAATCTAAGCCATTCACATGCAAACAATTAAATAAGTTAAATCCGACTATGGCCTTGCGAGTTCTATGTGAAGGCCATGCATATTAGTTTTTTTATTTTTTATTTTTTATTTTTTATGACTTAAGGCAGAGATATTTGCAACTGAAACAGAGGTGGCCATGGTGTGGATTGCCAATACCAAGATTAGACAGTGACGTTGGTTACAGAATAGTTGACGTTTACTTATACCTACAACTACATTACATAATGGTTGATGCATTGAATAGTAAATTTCTCTCTTTTGTTAGACATTATCTTTTTCTTACTGTCTCATGAGTCATGATTGTTCGTATATTTCATGCATATAGGGACTCCATGATATAAAAGTGATATAGAAGAACAAACAGATACATCAATGTTATGACAAATATGGTAATGGAGGACTACACTAGCCATGGAAATTCTAACCATAGCAGCAAGGAGAGATTTCCTGATCACATTGAAAACACTTGTGGTCGGCATTGCCTTGGCCCAAATCCTTCCTTGGCTCGCTTCATCTACGCCCTCATCTTCCTGGTCACTTGTCTCCTCGCTTGGAGCATTAGAGACTACGGTCACAATGCCCTCTCTGAGCTTGAGAGTGAGTCCTTGCTTCACTTGGTTGTCAAATTTTTAGAATATGGCAATTATAATTATTCTTGTGACACATAGGGCTGAAAGGCTGCCATGGTGCCCGTGACTGCTTGGGAGCAGAAGGAGTGCTCCGCATAAGCTTTGGATGTTTTGTATCCTTTGTTAATTACAACTTTGTTATTTTTATAATGATTAATCCATGTTGAGTAAAAGAATCTTTTTACAAGAAAAATTGTGTGAAATTCTTTAACTTTGCTCCAGGCCTTCTTCTTTCTGATGTTTCTATCAACTGTGGGAACAAAGAAATTGGACGACACTAGGAACAATTGGCACTCAGAATGGTGGCCTGTCAAGATCATCCTTTGGATTGGCTTCATGGTGATACCCTTCTTCATCCCATCGGCTTTTGTCCAACTCTACGGTCAGATTACTTATCATTAATTTCTTTGAGTATTTTTTTTCATTTTAATTTCTGTAAGTCTAACTAGCATATTATTTTTCTCAGGGAAGATTGCACACTTTGGAGCTGGGTAATGGACTTATGTTTATCTTTTTTGTTTCTCGAGTTTGATTTTCCTTCATTTTTTGTTTAGAGTGTTAATTGATATTCCTTTTGTCATTCCAGTGCCTTCCTCTTAATTCAGCTCATCAGTGTCATCAGCTTCATAACTTGGCTGAATGAATGCTGTCAATCAGAGAAATATTATGAACAATGGTAAATCTAATTGTTAGGCTCATTAATTTATTTGCTATTTATTCTCAAACTTCATGATTTGAACCTTTTGCAGTCAATGCCAAGTAATGGCACTCTCAGTGATGGCATTTCTTGCATCTATAGTTGGAATTACCATGATGTACATATGGTATGTGCCCAACGTATCTTGCAAGCTTAACCTCCTCTTCATCACATCGACTCTTGTGCTTCTGCAACTCATGACACTCACATCGGTCCATTCGAAGGTAAACCGTTGAGAGTCTTCAAACATTTACTATATCTAAACATACCAAAACAAAAGCAAGTTGTGATTTCCGGTTATTATAAGTTTGTAACCAGAAGAAGTATTCTGCAATGTCCTAGTAGGTCAGAGGCGGATTCCTGGCACCTGGACTGATGGGAATGTACATTGTGTATCTTTGTTGGAGCGCAATTAGGAGGTAAATAATTGCTTCATCTGATATTTGTTTCTATTTTCCTTATTTTATTTCTTGGATTTATAACCGAGATAGTATGATCCTTAACAATTTAGTGAGCCACAAACAGAGTTTTGCAATAAGAAAGTAGAAGTTGCAACAAGTGCAGACTGGCTTACTATAGTGGTAATTAAATTGCCTTAAGCTTTATTTGCTTTAATATTCCACACTAATATTTAATATTTCAATTATGTGATTCACAAAATAGTATATTCTTTTGTATGCTACGAAGCTTTGTTACTGCTATCCTTGCCATAGTCATCGCAACATTTTCAACAGGCATAGATTCCAAGCGTTTGAAGGAGCAGTTCACTTACATGGTATCCATTATAATTAGTACTTTTTTGGATCAATTATGTTAGTAATTCTTTGTTTGATCGATCGTCATTCTTATTTGGACAAGTGCAGTTCAAGAAAACCAAAGTAGAGTCTGAGAATGGGGTTCCCTATGGATATGACTTCTTTCATTTTGTTTTTGCCATGGGAGCAATGTACTTTGCTATGCTATTTGTTAGTTGGAATTCACAGAAGACTATGTCAAAGTAAGTTAATCACCACTATCCACTTCCACACGTTCACATAGTTTTTATGTTTTCCTTTAAGAAAAAATGGAATTTAGTCAGATCGAGACTATAAAAGTATGTGAGATTAATTTTATGCAGGTGGACAATAGATGTTGGATGGGCCAGCACATGGGTTAGAATTGTGAATGAATGGGTAGCAACTGTTGTTTACAGTTAAGACATTTCAAATGATCCTTTTCTTATACAATTTTTTAAATTTTTTTATTTTTATTTAAAAAAGAACAGAACTTCCTCCCTATTGAGATGTTTTCCTTGTGATGACAGTATGGATGCTTATTGCACCCCTTTTTTGGAAGAGCAAAAGACAGGCAGATCCAGTGTAGTAGATGAGGGCAATTTCTTGATTTCTTACACAAGATTTCACGGAGCACCTGATCCTGTATCCCAAGAGATGCTGTCAAAGCAAAGCATGAGATTGAGACCCACTTCCAGATTTCTTACATTTAGCACGCTTAATTAATGCATGATCTTTAGAACATTGTCATAGTTTTCTTTTTGTTTGTGCACAAGTGTATTACTTAATTACTCAATTGACAACAAAATGCTAGTTTACATGATTAAAAATGTTATCCGAAACAATTAATACTGAAAGGAAATATATAAAATAACAAAAAAACCTGCCCTCCTCAAGCCATGCCTTCAAATTACCGTGCGGTGTATTCCTCTTGAAAGAAAAATTTTAATTTTATAAAATAAAAATTGATCATATCCAAAGATATAATTTTTATTTAGATATTTTCTTTGACCAAGGAAAAGGATGACATAATAACAAAAACATTAGTAAATTGTTACAAAATATTAGAATGGATATAAAGTACTTGTCCATCAATTACTCATTATCATAGCGGTAAAACAAATTGTGGCATGGCAACCGAAAAGAGAATGTCGAAGTACATATATGAGGTCGACACGTTAGGATCAAGTCCCGGTCATCTGAGAAACATAGCAATGTCTTATTTTTGGAGTTTACCAAACAGATACCAGCAGATGAAGCAGTTGAGAACAACAAAACAATTACCGAACAGGCTGTTGATTGTAGTGATTCTTCTCTTTCTTTTTAGCAGCCGCAAGTTTAGCACTTCGCGCAGCAGCCTCTACGGCTGCAGCTCGTGCGGCGGTATCCATCTCTTTGCTTGATTTCTTCTTCCTCATGGAGGCCGCCTTCTTTATTCTTTCCTTTACGTCAACTGCAGATGCATCCGCCTCTTCAGCCTCGCCATCTCCTTTATCTGGGTTCTTATTGCCATTCTGATCTTGCTCCTCCTGTTCCTTGCTGTCCTTAGATGGTTTTTCTTTCTTGGATTTCTTTTTCTTTAAGTTTTTGGTTTCTGAAGGAACGCCCATAGTTTCCTTCCTCTCCCCCTCACTATTTTGCTCCGGTTGCTTCTTGTCTGTGCACATAGATGGAACCAGGTCAGTTTACAAGTATAAACAACTTCAACACGAAAGTAGATACTCACTTTATAGCTTCATATGCATATGCATGCCGTGTGAATTGAAGTTCAGTATATACAAAAAATGAATTAATTATATGAAAGATGGCATTACCATTCATCTCGTCTTGTGCAGTAGTACTGTCTTTATTCTCAATGCCAAGCTCATGTAGAAGTGCATCCAACTCTGCCATTTCCTTTTTCTTTAGCTCTTTCTTTGACAATTGCCTCTCAGCATCTTTGGGTGGTACTGGAACAGGAGCAGCTTTCTCAATGGTTGGTTCTTTCACAACGGTCTCCTCAGGTTCATTTTCAGGTTCCTCAACATCATCATCATCGCCAATATCAAGACCATCATCCTCACTTTCACTTTCCTAGACAGAGGAAAATAGAGTACTGGTTATAACTTATAAAGCAGAAACTTAACTATCTGAGATACAAATACGAAACAAAGATACGTCTCTTCTGTGTGCAAGAACTGCAAAAAGTAGACGAGCATTGTAACTAGAAAGCAACAAAGTGTTTGCCAATAGGAAATTCCCAAAACAGAAAACCCCAGAATTTTAAAAAGATTCCACCTATGATAGTATAATAAAGTTATCAAAAGAGTAAAAGTCAATATTCCTTCATGCTTGACCTCCAAAATCTTGGTCACATGGAGGTATAATTATGATTCAACTTCAAGTCCCATTACATATTCAACAGGTATGGATTCATATTCTATGATCCTCATCTAGAAACAACAACTCGCTGAAGGTTATTTAAAAACGAGGATTTTGAAAAGGAAAATGATTACTTCTGAAAAAAAATGCTTCAGCTCAGAGAAGATGCATAAGAAGGACTACAATCTTTGGAAAAAAGTAAACAATATCAATATAGGAAGAATATTTTACCAACCTCCATGGCATCAAAGGGTTAGAAAGAAAAGCAAGAAACAATTTCTGGAATACCCACAGAAAAAGTAACAAGCATTATTTGATCCTCAAATAGTTAAAGAACAAATACTAAGACACATTGCTAATGGAAACAAACTCCATATGAGATATGCAAGTCAAAAATTGCACGTGTTAAAAAAATCACAGTTCATACAGATAACCCATACTAGTTTCTCACCTAAGTAGAACCCTTAATATGACAATTTACACAGCTATTATTAACCATTCAATTGAGTTACTTAGCCACAAGGATCCAAGGTTATGTATGATATTATACAATCAGAGTCAAGAAGATTCAATCTCATTTTCTGAAATAGTACAATAGTTAATCACCAGATATGGATAACAAAGCACAAATAAATATAGGCTGAATTACATCAGGAATACTGAAATAGAATGGACAATACCACTGAGATTCATGCAGGTTAATATAGTATTTTACATTCTCTCAACGATCTGTTCAAAACTTGCCACGATTCTAGTTAATAATTTCCTCTTATCAAAAGGTTCAAAAAAACATAGCTCAAAAATGTTGTGTACCCGTGTCCCACTTTTGTTTTTTAACAGTTCAGATGTCATCTTAACAGCTCGGATCAAATGGGGATGGAATCTGAGCCGTTAAAAATAAAAGTGGGACACGGGTACACGGCATTTTTGGGACGGAGGATCCCATCTACAAAAAACAAGGCATGTTTAAGACCTTTTTAGACCAACCAACACTACATTAGGTGTTGTGGAACTAGCATTAGAACTTTCCGTTTGTACTGAATTCTAGTCTTCTAGAAATAAGAAACTGCTACTGTCTTCTTAGAAAATGAGATAATAAGAAAGAATCAAAGAATAGACAAGAGATTGAAAGAAGTGAACAGATAAGACTTTGCTGGTTAAAAGAAAACATATTCATACATCTACAGGATCCAAAGGAAGAAAGATAGAAATAAGAATTTAGATTGAATTCTTCAACACATCAAAACCAATATTCAAAGCATTTTCTCTAAGCTGAATATGACAAATTCAAGTTTCTTTGATATGCATATAAGTAATATTTATCATTGTAAAAATGGCCGCATAAAGTAAAGTGGACTTGCATGCATGCCTCGTCTGTGCAAGCATTTGAGAACATACAAAATTATTCAACCACCAGTCTTTTGCCTGATCAATCCAATATACTGAAACACCAATTAGTCTCTTTTTTCGGATATAAATAATGAAACGTGCATAACTGGTCGAACTAAATGATTCTTCTCATATATCAAAAAAGCAAGCTGATTTAACATCAAAGGATTAAACAAAAAATTTAAATGAGGATTTTTTTTAATACGATTTGGTTTCATTGATAACAACTAGCTAGCACGGTCGATTGCAATGTGTTCATATACCTCCTCTATGGTGGCTTCAACCTCCTTTTTGTGCTTCTGCTCCGACACACCCCATACAGCTTGCGGCGGCGCAGTTGTCGCATAGTAATCATCATCGTCGTCATCGCCAACATCAGCCCAGGACTTGGACGTAAGAGGCGCCGGCGCCCAAAACACTTGCTTCTCCTGCTCCTTCCCTTGGCTCTTAGACGCACCCTTGCCCTTCGAGTTCTTGTCCGACTTCTTCTTCTTCTTGAGAGTTTCGAGCGCCGCGAAAACGTTGGTGCTATTGATCTTCAACTGCCCATCGTCCCTCCTATTTCCGCTTCCAACCATCTCTTCTTATCGCCGAGCCAAGACAGATCCAGTCTTCACTCTTGATATCTGCTTCAAATCTAATCCAACCGTCCCGAGATGAACTAAAACGCACGAATTGATGCACAAAACAAATGCGCGAACTGATGCAGCTTGGTAGGGACAACAAAATTGATATTTTTACAAGTCCTCGAAACAAAATTTAGGATCCAGGGAGATGATTCTCTGAAAATATATCAAAAACTTGTAAATCGATGGAAGGATTGCGAGGAAGAAGGCTGTCAGTATCGGATAATAGGGTTTGGAGGAGCCGGAGGCAAGGCAACACGGTGGAGAAGAGAAAGCGATTAGGGTAAGCCGATAACGTCTTCGTGTCTTCGATGACACGATGTCGTCGACATTGACGCTTATAGTAATAAACCTAAACTGTACCCGTTTCTAACGCTTCACGGATTCACGGGAGGTGCAAAATGGGACCCATAGTTTAGTTGCGTAAAAATACGGGTTGTTATAGGGTAAGTATTAACGGAAGCAGGATGTCGCGGTCTTATCCTGTCTTCGAGGTACAAATATAATTAACCGGTTCCTCACAGTGAGTGGCGAGGGAGAAAATGATAGAGAAAATACGAAAAACATTAAATTTATCATAAGGTAAAATGGAAAATGTATTTAAAAATGTGTGCTCCTTAGTAAATTAAAAAGTAATATGGACTTTTTGGTCGTTTCAAAAAATGTAAGTACGCCATGGTAAATTACCGTATAATATATAATAAAAAAAAAAACTGGAAAAAAACAAACCATGAGCTATAACGACGAAGCTCTGCTAAGTCATGGCTGCTCAGTCAATCGTCTTCGTTTAGGTTATCCTTCCTCAATTTCTCACCTTCCTGTCTCTCCATCAAATTGAGGAAGCCCCCGATTCGTCACTGCTCGATCCTTCCCCGAGCAATTGCTTATTCTCATCATCTTTATTCTTCGTTTTTTTGGTTTTGGGTTTGGATTAATTGGTTGTGGGCGTGTGAAGGAAAGGAGGAAGCAAGTCAAGATTCCACGGCCCCGCCTTTTTGTCTACGGAGCGTGTTTGATTTGTCGTCGCATAGTAAACCAATAAAAAATGGTTTTTTTTTTGTTTTTGTTTTTTATTACGTGCAAGAGGAGACTAGGGATGATATCATATCACGAGGTTGGTTGTTGATACGTCTGCTATGTGGAGTCCCTTGGCGAGGAGGAGTTCGGTGGCTTTGGTCATTCCTAAGAATTAGGGCTTTTCTTTCTCTCTGATCCCTCTCGTGTTGTACTACTCTCCTTAGGAATTACTGTTGGAGAATAGAAGGCTAATGGGGTCTAAGGCCAAGCTTTCGAACAGAGCTCTCAAGACGGATACGCCTGTCATGGTCCAGGTAATTTCGCTCTGTCTTTCTCTGTTAAAATAAGGCTTATGGTTTTTAGACGGGTTTCATCGTGTAACAACGTAAAATACTGAATAGAATTTCAATCCCTATCCTGTTCTTCTCTAGGTTGCTACGAAAAGAAACTTTTTCTTGTTTTACCCTTTTCAATTGGGAAAAATGATCTCTGTTTTTTATTTTGATATTTGCATATGTGGGAAATGTGCTCTGGTGTTTGCGGTTCTTCTTTTGAGATGGATTTTTATATTTTGAGTTGCTTAATTGGAACCTTTTGCCTCGTCAGATTCAGAAATTGATGCATGGAGCTAAGGATGCGATCTCACTAACTCAGGTTTGAACCCCATGAATCCCCATCGATCACTTGTGCTGTTGATTGATTATTTGATTTCCTGATGCATTCTTTTGTATGTATGCGAGTTTAGAAGGTTGTTTATTTCCTTAAATTGTATAAATTAATTTAGTTTCTATAATTGATGAATTGCAACGTTTACTTTTTGGGATTGATGCTTGTGATCCATTATCTTCTAAAACTCGTGTTTATGATCTCAAACATCTTATTAAACAAGTATTTCTTTCACTTGGAAAACTATGTTAAATGCTATTGACTTTCCTTTTGAAGTGTAGCCTATCATATACCCGCAAGTGTCTCTTATAAATTGTTAGTTTTAGACTTATTGTGGAATTATGTGAATCAATGAAGTCTTGATTCAGATGTGAAACTTTTGATGTAATAAACATTTTCCCTAATATTTTTCATATTAATTAATTATACTCATCGACCATCTCCATGTAGGGTGTAGTCTATTGGCAACCACCTGAACAGGCTCTAGAAAAAGTCAAAGAACTTGTTTGGGAACCTTCAATTAGTAATTATGGTGCTGATGAAGGTCTTCCAGAACTAAGGCAGGCTTTGATTGAGAAGGTATTTCCTAATAAACTAAAATATCAGATTTTGCATTTGTCACAGCTTGAAATTGTTCATCTAATTAAGCTCATGCTGTAGCCTTTATAGTGGAATTTGTCTTTCTAAAATTTTTCTTCTGCTGGAATTGTTAAGTTTTTCTCCTAAACATATCTTAATGGTCATAACAGAAGCTCTAAATAGTTTTAGATGTGTTGAAGTTGTTAATGCCTGTGACTTTTGGTATTGTACAGAATATAAAAGTATTTGTGCTTCACCGAGAATGTGTCTTTCAAAAGATGCATCTTTCCAAGAGAAAATATGGATTAATATTCTCAAATCATCATTTCTAAGCTTGCAGCATACCAATTTTCTTGTGCCCGTTCTGATTTTAAAGCCATTGATGATGTTGGTCTCTGGAAGGTTATTTGGGAATGATTATTGATATGATTATTTTCCTTCTATTTCTTATGTAAATTCAGTTTTGATACTAGTGTTATCAGAATATTTAAGGAATTTTTAGCTTTTTTAGTCAATTTACGTGGTTCAATTACAAACTTTTCTACCTTCATAAAAATTAAAAAGAAAATTCATTTCTGCATTTTTGCATCTGTTATATAAATTCATTCAGCTAATACCATGCCTTGGCTGCAGTTACAAAGAGAGAATAATCTGAATAAGGCTGCAGTTATGATCACAGCTGGTGCAAATCAGGTGATCAACTTTCCATCATAAATATTCATCTTCCATGTTTTCTTGTATTTTTTGAGAAATACCTAAAGTGAAGTTGTCAATCAATTCAATGCTGTCTTTTTTATACCAAGGAACTATTTCCACCTAATCATCTACAATGATCTTCTGTATGATCTTCATCCAAATTTCTTCATTTAAGTTCATGTTGAAAGATTATTTCATCCTAACTGGACTCCGGAGGAATAGGTATTCTAATAGACTTCACATTAAGTCTATTCGTTTACTTTATTAAGAGACACGTGCTTGTTGAATCAGGCTACATTTAATTATATATTCATATCCTAATAAAATACTAGATATGAGAAATCTTTTCACGAGGAGGTATTCTTGCTTTTTAAACTAATTCTCTCCTCAAAAGCTCTAAAAGAGTTGATAAATTTGTATGACAACTAAATGTGATAATGACTAATTAGGATTAATTCTTTGAGCCACTTAATGTTGGTGCAGTGGATGTGGTCCTGCAAATAAAACTTCAATTTCTCTTGCTAACGATTTAGCAAAGACATGCGCATTAAGTAAACAAAATGAAAAACATAAAAGAAAGAGGCCAAGTACTTTTACAACCAATCGGTTCCTAGTCCAAGAACTATTGAAGATCCACTATCTTCCCCTCTTCGGGAATGTCTCGGAGGCAGAGAAAACGCTTACAACAATAGTGCATGAGAGTACAATTGACAAGTAGTTTAAAAGGAATGCAATTCGATTGTGTGTTTTTTTAAAACTGAGCTCCTTGTGTCTATTTATAGACACTAATCAGAATGCCTTTAAGGCACATTCGTCTATTCGGTCAACCAAAAAAATTGATGTGGTAGATCAACTTTTATCCATGCAATGGTCACTTGCTCGATAGTTTACTAATGTGGCATATCAACGTTATCTGCTGTCACAGCCAACTTCTCGACCATTTGTTGACATGACCGACACTCTCATCCACTCAATGACCGTTTCTCTCTGTTGATGTGGTGTCAGTTCGGTTGACCGATTCTTGCATTCGGTCGATCAATCCTGCTGGTTCGGTTGACCGATCCTGCTGGTTCCGTCAACTGATTCTTGCATTTGGTCAAATTGATCCTATAGGATCGGTCGACGGGATCTAGCTTCTCGTGCAGCTTCCTCCGGTTCTTCGGATGCTCACTCCTAGTGCTATCCTTCTTGCTCGCCGCGTCTTCTTCCAAGGCTCACCGTGTCCATGCTCCTCATCCTTTCTGGTCCCTTGAGTGTCTCATTCCACTCTTCACCAAACTCCATCGGATCCTGAACATCCTTAGGTAAACATATTAGAGATATAACAAGCTATGATTTTTTTCTTATTTTACAACATCAAAACAACCATGGCTTACTGCTCGGGGTTCAACCGTTTATGCTAGGCTTTGTTACTTTGTTATTTAATCAACTACCTTAGAGTGTATAAAAGAAGGTAAAGTCGAGTTGATTTTTTTTCTTACATGCTCAGCTATGTAAATCTTAGTGTCCCATTCCTTAATAAAGATTTGCTTTGATTGTTGTATATGCTTTACAGGCCTTTGTAAATGTGGTACTTACCCTGTGCGATCCAGGGGATTCAGTTGTCATGTTTGCACCATATTACTTCAATGCTTACATGTCATTCCAGATGACTGGCATCACGGACATATTGGTTGGGCCTACTGACTCTAAAACACTTCAACCAGATATAGGCAAGTCTCTTGTTGCCTAGTTTGGTCGAGTTTAATCACTGAAGCTAACTTTTGCTGAATCACTTATTTTATATTCTGGGGCTAACCATATCCATGATCAAAAATCATTTGTTAACCTGTCAAATGATATTATTTTTCCCCCCTTAATTGGTGCAGAATGGTTAGAGAGGACTCTGTCACAAGATCCCGTCCCAAAACTAGTTACTGTTGTAAATCCAGGAAACCCTTCAGGGGCCTACATTCCAGAACCTCTTCTCCTGGTAAATGACTTGCATATCGATATAATTTTGTTTCTGGAAGTGTGCTGCCATTTCTTTTTACCTGTTGAATTTGTTTTTATTTTTCCAGAAAATGTCAGATCTTTGCAAAAGGGCTGGTGCATGGTTTGTTGTAGATAATACATATGAGTAAGTAATATTGTTTTGCCACTTCACACGCATAATTTCATTCTGATGCAATACATATACAGTTATTTACTAATGAAATCTACATGTTTTCATCGATTCAATTCATTTTGGTATATCTTTATACAGATCCATAGCAGCATATACCAGTAAAAACATGAACAATCAATAAAAGATTGACATAAGAAGCAACTTTTGATTAATGATGATCATCGCTTTATGCTTGTATGCAATAGATGATATTGATGTCAATCTTCATGTTATTACATACGAGAAGTGTTGCACCAGTTTACTTGTGTTTGAGTAAGAAAGCTTTTAATTGAACTGACTAGGATTTGTTGCACAAGACTTTACAGTAAGTTCATCTCATGTTATACACTATTTACAACTGACATCTTATTTTTAGACTATGTAACACACCTCTACCCAAGGAACTGAAGAATTTAGGTTGCAACATTCTTCTGCTTATTTGGTTCAATCTGCATTCATTCCTAACTTAACATTCATCTACTGACTATCTTCATTTGTTTTCAAATATAACGGTGCAGATATTTCATGTATGATGGGTTGAAGCATTCTTGCATAGAAGATGACCACATAGTCAATATCTTCTCATTTTCTAAAGCGTACGGAATGATGGGGTGGCGCGTCGGATATGTAAGTGAACAAATTTTGTTCTCCATAGTGTTCACAAAGTTGTATTTTGATCTTGAACACTACTACTATCTCACAGATTGCCTATCCGGAAGCTGTTGATGGTCTTGCGGCTCAACTTCTAAAAATCCAAGACAACATACCCATCTGTGCCAGCATCATAAGCCAGCGTTTGGCCCTCCACTCCCTGGAAGTTGGACCAGAATGGGTCCGAGAAAGGGTGCAGAACCTCGTAAAAAACAGAGAGATGCTGGTGCAGGCTTTGGCTCCACTCGGGGAAGAAAATGTCAAGGGTGGCAAGGGTGCCATCTATCTCTGGGCAAAGCTTCCCGCGAAGTTCCCCGACGACAAGGTTGTCAGATGGCTGGTGAAAAAGCACCATGTGGTTGTCATTCCTGGTAGCGCTAGTGGTGGTCCGGGCTATCTACGAGTTTCTTTCGGTGGCTTGAAGGAGGCCGACTGTGAGATTGCTGCCTACAGGCTTAAAAAAGGTTTAGAAGAGCTGATGAAGGATGGCATGGTTGAGTGACTGTGATCTGCTCAAATGCACTTGTGGGTGTTCGAAGTGCAAGTGATCATGTTTCATTTGCCTTCTTGACTGACGCAAATAACACCTACTCAAATGCAAATGCAAATGCTTGACACATTCATAGTTTTAATTAATCAAGGGCAAATATAAATTCTTGTGCGGTTTTCACTAGCATGGAACATTACTAAAGAAAGTCTAAACAGAGTGGTATGATATATATATCATAGTACAGCACGAACAGTCATGAATATAACAACCAATTTCTGTCGCGGCATGACAACAAGAAGCCCAAGCAGATAGTATTTGGGATGTTTAAGTGTTAAAACGTTTGGCCAAAAATATGTTTGCTGCCAAATAAGAGCAAGAAATTCAGAAAAGTATGTTAAAAGAATTTGGAGATCGAATAAATGTTTTCAGTTTCGTTACCTTTTATTTCTGGCACAAATGTGGCAAAATTTCTAAAGAAAGATTCCATACTTTTTTGTTTAAGTTTTTTATTTTTGGAGATCCTTTTCAACCACTGCAGACAAAGATCTCTTCTACCAAAAACAAAAACACGAGTCGAGCTGAATGCTTATTTAATTTTTCAACTTGGCATCGATGGAATAATGAGTTAAAACAATCGTGGACTTGGAGTAGGCTCGGGTTCACATAGCCACATGTTTGAAAGTCATGAACTCATGAATTCAGTGCAATTTCATGAGTTAACTTTGATAACTAATAGGCTAAGAGAAGAGCAAATGAACCAAACTAAGTTTTGTTTCTTAAACCTAGGTCATCTACCTATTGCTAATTTAGACAACATTGATCATCTTGTATGATCTTACTTCCCTCATGCCTTAAGATGCAATTCACAGAACCCTTGCATCTCAACGTTGCCTATCTTGTTGCCTCTTGGAGTCTCTCTGCATACCTATTCTGCAAGCTAGTTTACAGTGTCAGCTAATATCAATTTTTTTACTTGCATGGTATTATACCCATTAAATACTAAGCTTCTTTATGTTGTTGATCCTAATTTTGCTATCGTTGACAACTCTTGTTGGGTATCCAAGAATTCAACCAATAGCTACATACC
>JBAMIB010037488.1:0-15962 GCA_037177415.1 Kaempferia rotunda
CCTAGCTAGATAGTCAGAGAGCGCGGTGAGTGGCGATGCAAGGTCACCTCCCTCACCACCACCACCATCATCACCTCCAACAGCAGCTAGCCTCTCTACTCTCGGCCGCCCTTCCCCAGTCCTCCTCCTCCTCCGTTGCCGCCCCTGGGGCCGTAAGCGAGGTCGCCGGTTCCTCGCCTTCCTCGTCTCAGGCGACGCCCGAAGGGCAGATCGATAGAGCCGGTGACGATTCACGGATTGCTGCTATTGAATCCCTTCAGCGCATCATCCTTTATCCTGCCAATGGGATCGTCATCTCTCACTCGTCTCATTTTCTTTCCCAGGGCTTGGGTCAACTTCTTTCTGACAAGTAAGCCCTTTTCCCCTCTCCTAATGCCTCCCCCAAACCGTATAACAGTCATTTAGCTCATCCTTATTCGTTCTGTAATTGGCATAATTGAAGTATTGAAAGTGTTGTAATATGGGACGACTCTTTTTTTCTATGAATTTCTCTATACTTTCTCCGTGAAAGTTGTCAAGTATGTTTGTTGTCTATGAAGATACTGGAAATAATTATATTTGAACAAATTTCACGTATGCGTATGTTATACTGTCAAAGTTATCTTTCAGGTCTTTCGCTGTGAGGCGAGCCGCCGCGATTACCTATGGATCTCTTTGTTCTGTTCTGGTTTCAACTTCAGTTGGTTCAAATAGTGTCCAAAATCATGGTCTGGCATTGGTTGACAGATTCATGGCTTGGGCTCTCCCCCTTCTTGGTGACAACTGTGTTGTGAATGGTTCCGAGCAATTGGCATTGGAGAGTCTCAAAGAGTTCCTTAATGCTGGGGATGCTAATAGCATAGAACCCTTTGTCCCGCTGATCCTCAAAGCATGTCAAGAGCTTCTTGAGGATGAGAGGACCTCCCTTAGCTTACTCCATAAGCTCCTTGGTCTTCTTACTTTGATTTCTTTGAAATTTGGGAACTGCTTCCAGCCACATTTTGCTGACATTGTTGACTTGCTTTTGGGGTGGGCTTTCATGCCTGACCTCTCTAAATCTGGTAGAATGATAATTATGAATAGCTTCTTGCAATTCCAGAAGCACTGGCTGTGCAATTTACCATTTTCGCTGGGGTTGCTATCAAAATTTTTAGGCGACATTGAAGTTCTTATTCAGGATATCAGTACTGAAGTTGGCAGTCAGTTCGGGAGGTTGCTTGCTCTTTTTTCCTGTTTCTCAACAATTCTACAAGTTATATCTTCAGCCAAGACAGAAATCCACACACTTGAGGAGGTGAAAGAAACCTTGGAGAGCATGGCTCCCCGATTACTTAGGTGCATGGCAATTTTTGGTAGGAAATTTGGGTTGACAAAATGGATGGGAGAATCTTGGAGATGTTTGATTCTTCTGGCAGAAATTCTTGAAGAAAGGTTCTCTAACTCCTATCCAATCACTGTTGATATTTTTTTCCAGAGTTTGATAAACATTCCATCCTTGCAGGTTAATGCATTGATTAAGACTAATTTGCAACTGTTATCTAGACAAAAGTTGGCATTAGTTCCTTCCTCTGTGAGGACTCTATTAGGATTTTTTTCCCCATTCTCTCAGTTGCGCCTGCATCCAAATCACCTTGTAGTTGCAAGCTGTGCTTCAACTTACCTTTTTTTTCTTCAACATGGGTCTGATGCTGTTGTTATTGAAGCTATTACCTTATTGATTGAAGAGTTAGAGTTGTCAAAAATTGTGCTTGGAAAAATTAAAGGGTATTTTGGTGATACCGATGAGCTTTTGTTGGATTTTCTCCCAGACGACCAAGTGACACTAGAATTGTGTTCTAGCAAGGCATATTCGGAATATGAATTGATTTCCTTAATAAAGTTTGATCTAAATGCATTGTTAAGTTCTGTTGCTCATTGTTCTTCTGAGATTTTGGAAGATCAGGTTGTCATCGACACACACAGATATGAGCGATCAAAGAAGTTAGCGTCTTTGATTTTAGAGAAGCTTAATCCTTTTGAATCTCCCTTTGAAAGTTTCTCTGAGTTGCAATTCCTTATTATTAAAATATTGAAAAAGTTAAGTGAGGCTGAGATTTTAAGTAAATTTACAATTTTGCAAGCTTCTTGGGAGAAAGAATCTAGTAATTCTGACAAAAATTATCAAATAAGCCATCGAGCAAAGAAGGATGCTGTTACTGAATATAAAAAGAAATATACTAATTGCATTGTTAGGGCACTTGGCATTAATTTGCCTCTTTCTGTGAAGCTGGAAGCCCTTGACTGGATCAGCTCATTTAGCTGGACGGTTGCAACTATGGATAAGAATTCATGCATATTGTTATCAATATGTGATCCATATGCAAATGATAGTGTTGGTAGTGATTTACTTGATGTAATTTTTGATTCAGCATATGTGAGGGAATCTAAGGTGAGATCTCTTGTGGCATCTGTCTTGGAAGTTCTTCTATTGGCAAGGCTAATTGATCATGCATATTTTCACTTTGTCTCAGAGCTTGTGCTGGATAAACTTGGTGATCCAGATGTATCCGTGAAAAATGCATTTGCCAGAATACTTCCTGTTGTGCTACCTTTGACAATATATTCGTGTGGTCTGAATGGTACAACTAGGTTTTATGATTTGCTAATGAATTCTACCATCAAGAACTGTAACTTGACTTGGAAGAGTGTATTTGCCTTGAAGCATTCTTCAAGAAAGCTACATTCACATCAATTTGTCTCAATTATGAGTTACATATCACAGAGATGGAAGGTGCCTCTATCTTCTTGGATCCAAAGATTAATATTTAGTTGTGACTGTAAAAAAGAGCTACTTTCTGGTAAGGAGGAAAGAGTCAGAGAGCCTCTTGATGGTGACACATGGAATCACAGCAAGGCTGAAGAATCTGTGTTTGATAAAATATGCCCAGTCAATAACATAGCTGCTGCTTGGTGGTCAATCCATGAAGCTGCTAGACATTGTGTTGCTCTTCGTCTACGAACTAACCTTGGTGGTCCCACCCAGACTTTTGCTGATTTAGAGCGTATGCTTTTAGACATACCTAATGTACTTTTGCTAGATGCAGAACAAAGTGACAGCAAGTACATAGCACAATCCAATGCTCACCTACTAACAATGCGTTTGCTTCTGGATTTTGTTGAAGCTTTGAAGAAAAATGTTTATAATGCCTATGAAGGTTCTTTCATTTTTCCTCCTTGTACTCGGCAAAGTTCCATGTTCTTCCGAGCAAATAAGAAAGTTTGTGAGGAATGGTTTTCCCGAATATGTGAACCTATGATGAATTCTGGGCTGGCATTGCATTGTCATGATGCTACTATCCAATACTGCTTCTTACGGCTGCAGGATCTCAGAAATTTAACTGTGTCAGTTTTGTTGGAGAAACCTCGAGGGTCCTCACTATCTGAAAGTGTCCATATCCGAAACAGAATCACCGGAGATGTCTTGAAGGTTGTCCGTTATGCATCATTGGCCTTGTGTAGGAATTATGAACCGGAGGCTTTGAGTGGCCTCCAGAAATGGGTTGCAGTACAATTTTCTACCTTGTTTAAAGAAGACAAACAGATTATTCAAGGTGTAACTGGAACCTTTGGGTACTTATCGTGGATAACTGGACTTGTGTATCAAGCTCAAGGTCAGTATGAAAAGGCATCTGCATTTTTTTCTCACATGCTTCAGTCTGAAGTTGCATTAACTCTTTTAGGTTCTGATGGTATACAGTTTATTATTTCTCGTGTAATTGAGTGTTATACATCAGTCTCTGATTGGAATTCTTTAGAAAACTGGCTTACTGAATTACAGTCACTTCGTGCTATGCATGCTGGGAAAGCTTATTCTGGAGCCTTAACTACAGCTGGTAATGAAGTAAATGCTGTTCACGCCTTGGCACGATTTGATCTTGGAGATTTTCAAGCAGCTTGGTCCTATCTAGATTTGACACCGAAAAGTAGCTGTGAGATTGCTCTTGATCCTAAGATTGCTTTAGAGAGGAGTGAACAGATGCTTCTGAGATCAATGCTTAAAGGGGATGGATCAATTGATAAATTCAAGGAAGAACTAGAAAAGGCAAAGTTGATGCTGGATGAAGCATTGTCTGTTGTTCCTCTTGATGGATTGCCTCAGGCAGCAGCTTGTGCCATCCAACTTCATTGCATCCATGCCTTTGAAGAAGGTACAAGATCAAATAGCCAAGATCATGAAAAAAAATTGCCATCAGTTTTGGAGTCCTTTCATCAAATTCTTTCATCTCCAATCAGCAGAGTTTATCAAGATTGTGGTTTGTGGATCAAAGTTTTTAGAATTTACCGAACTCTGATGCCAACTTCTTTAACTACGCTGCTTCTCTGTCAACAGCTGATTGCTGTGGGTCGAAAGAAGAACAACTTTATGTTAGCAGACCGCATGATTCAATACCTTAAAGATCATATTTTGATGAGTTCTAAAGGGATACATACCGATCTTGCTCTGATTATGCAGTATGAAGATATCTTACTCAATTATGCAAAAGAAAATCATGAAATGGCTATGTTGGATATGTGTTCTTTGATCAGCAGTGATACATTGTCTGCCTCAGCTATATCTTCGGAAACATGTAGGATTCTAAGGGCCAAGGCATGTTTGAAACTCTCAAATTGGCTACGACAAGGTTTCCCTAATCATGATTTCAAAAATGTTCTTCTGAAAATACATCAATTACTGCTTAGTAATAGCGAATGCACATTATTTACGGGAACTGATTTGACTGATAGCGGCATAAACCCTGAGTGCGATTATAATAAAGTTATTCATGAGTTAGTTGGTACAATCAGAAAAATGTCATGTAATATCTGTCCCACTATGGGTAAGGCCTGGCTCTCTTATGCTTCTTGGTGTTTTCACCAAGCTGAGGGTTCCCCTATGGTCAATGAGACTGTTCTTCAATCCTGTTCTTCGTCTCCTGTTCTTCGTCCAGAAATTTCTCCATATAGATGCAAAATGACTGAAGTGGAAATATGCAAGGTAGAAGCTACAGTTAGGAGGATTCTCAGTGATATTGATACATATTCTGCTGATGATTTGGATGAAGAAACATTAAACTTCTCTAATCTCCAAGAAAAAGAAGCTCATATAAGTTCATTGGTTGAGCAAGCCATATATATAATGCAGGCTGCAGCTGAAGCACCTGGATCTGAGTCATATAATGGTGATTGCCCTTCTGCTGCTGTATCTTCTCGGCTGCAAGTGCTGTTTCTTGATAAAAAAGGTGGAATGAGGAAATATGATGCCTTGCCTTTGATCAATGAGTTGGTCAGCATTTGGTGGTCTGTGAGGGAAAGGCAGACCTCATTATATGGGCATGCTGCACGTTGCTATTTGAAGTACCTTTCATATTCTTCCACATCTTTAGCCTTTTCTCCTAACAGTATTCTAAACGAAAAGAAGAAGAGCTGCACCCTTAGGGCAATGCTCTATGTCCTTCACATTGTTATGAATTATGGATATGAATTAAGGGAGACTTTACCACATGACCTTGCTATAGTTCCTCTGTCTCCATTGCAGGTCCCTTGCTTTAAAGTCTTTATTTTTTTCTTTATACCAATGATTTCTGATAACTTACTATTATTATTTCATTTATAGGAAGTCATTCCTCAACTCTTTGCGCGTTTAAGTTCTCATCCTAAACAACATGTTCGAAAGCAATTGGAAGGACTTTTAATGATGCTCGCAAAGTCATGCCCTTGGTCTATAGTATACCCCACACTAGTTGATATGAATGCTAATGAAGGACAACCACTGGAGGAGCTGCAACAGATACACGACTGCTTGGTAATTCACCTTTCCTAACAATTATAAGTTTTTTTTCACCTTTCTCTTACATGCATATGCATACTTGGAGTTCATTTGCCCAAAATGATTGATAAATGAAGTTTTAGTCCAGTTTCCTACTTTGTGACTAGGTTTCATTGAATGCAGTTTAAGCTTTATCCAAAATTAGTTCAAGACGTTCAGCTAGTAATAAATGAGATGGGGATGATAACTATTTTATGGGAGGAGCTTTGGTTGAGCACACTTCAGGACCTTCATACAGGTAACACCTATTAATGCTTTTGCTGGCAATTCAATTTCTTTGTTCTTTAGCTCATTTATTGTACATTTGCTTTCAAGGCTTACTTCTCTGAAAGCATATATGACTGTTTACTGTCAAACATTTGAATTTGTATCTTTGCTTTATCTTTTCTGCTGGCAAAAGATGCTATAGATTTCCTTCGGTCAAACCATGGGCATGAATTTAAATGATGCATTATATGCCAACTAGATAGTGAAAAAACATTAGTATCCTTATTTTCATATCATCAAACAATTTTTGCTATAAATTAACATTTGTTGGGTGTTGTGGCTCTCTTTATGTAACATTAGTTTTGATAGATATATAAGTATATTACTATTTTCAGGTTAAATGAGAAAAATAAAATAGAAAACCTAATTTGGCCTCCTGTCCTGTCTGCCTAGCTACCTGACCTGCATGAACTGTCCAATCTAACTAATCCAATTGTATCACTCAGCTTGACCGACCAACCATATCACACAACTTGATCGTCACTGGGCTGCTTGGCCTAATCACTACTCAACTTGATTAACCAGCCTAGAGTAATCAGATTGTTAGTCAGTTTTCCAAATCGATTGACCTACATGAACAAGAGTGAAGATTGGAGGACTAAGAGACATTTATTGATAGTGCAAAGGGCTTGTGCATGAGCAAGAAAAATAATTTTTGCTCCTTTTCCAGGGAATTCATTTTCTTCAAAATAAACCTACTACCAAAAGAAAAATTTTCATTGACCAAACTGGCTTTTGTTTACCATGATTTACTATTGGCACTAAATGTTGGAAAATCTAAAAAAATATTTTCATTGGAAAATATTTTCTGGCGAACAAACTGAGCCTAAGTTTCTTAGTTGAGAATTTTGTAGAAATGTTTTCGTAGAAGTAAATATAATTTGGTTCATTTTCTTATTTGTATTTTAATTTATCTCTTAGATTGATTAATTCCTTTTAGGCATAACATATTTCTTTCTTAGAATATTTTACATGTATTTCTAATTTAGTTAGATTAGAGCATTTAAATGGGGACCCTAATTCCCAGTCCCCTGTTAAACACTAAAATTTATTGTTTATTTCTCGTGTTGCATCAAGTGATATAAAATTTCTTTATGATTGTTTAATTTTCATGTTACATAATTTTTTAATTCATAAGATATTAAACTTTTAATTTAAATTTTAAATTGAATTTTTTTAGCATCATTATCGCTCGTTAGTTGTTAATGACTTTAAATTACATGTTCTTTTCACAAAGTAGAGAATGATTGTAATTTCATTTGAGCCGTAACCTTTGAGGAGCATAATATATTTTATTATATTTTCACTCGCATGGTCCCTCAACCACGCCATCATTTGACTAGGCGACCCTGAAATTGTAGCCACATAGTTGAGCAGCTGGCTAACTACGAATTGTAACCATGTGGTTAAGTGATTGCTTGGCCGGCATTTCGCGGCTAGCTCTTCACGACTGTTTGCTTGCAAAATCACAGCTACGTGGTGAAGCGACCACCTGGCCATGATTTATGGAAATCATGGCTAGCTTGGAAACTTGGCCATGATTTCACGGTCGCTTGTTTGAGCGGCTGCCAATTGGTTTCGTTCAAGTAAGTGGACAAGGCGTTGGAAGGCAGAGGCAGGGTAAGTTGGAAAACTAGTGCAGATTTAGGAATTTGAAAAGGTGATTTGGGTATTTGGGAAACTCATGTGCATGGTTCAATAAATTGCTGAAGAAATTTTGTAATAACACGTACAACAAGACAACTAGTTAGAAAGAAAACATTATATTGGTTTGGATGAGTTTATCAATTATCTATTATGGAAGCACATGACCTTTGATAACCTTTTATGACATTATTTGGATAAATGGTGTTTTAAGTATTAAGAATCTGAGGAGAACCAATTCTTTACTTCATAATCATAAAACATTATTTTGAACTTGAAACTTATGAATATAATAAAATCTAATTCTTGTTTTAGTTTCATTATATCCATATATGGATCTGTTCTCTGATATGGTAGTATGATAACAAATCTCAGCTTGCTCTTTGCAATTGTAGATATTTAAGAATGTTTCTAATTAGTCCTATAAACCTAGATGTAATACGGCGCATCAATACGTTAAAAGTGGAAGCAGCAAGAGTTGCTGAGAATCCAACGCTCAGTGATGCTGAAAAGAACAAGATAAATGCAGCTAAATACTCAGCTATGATGGCTCCAGTTGTTGTGGCACTAGAGCGCCGTTTGACATCAACATCTCGTGAACCAAGAACATCTAATGAGCTTTGGTTCCGCCAAGAGTACTTTGAGCAACTGAAATCAGCCACATTAAGTTTCAAAACTCCCCCTAAATTTTCAACAGCTCTAGGTGATGTTTGGCGACCTTTTGATACTATCGCCACATCTTTAGCAACTCATCATCGGAAATCATGTGTATCTTTAATTGATGTGGCTCCGTGTCTGGCATCTCTTACGTCTTGTGATGTTCCAATGCCTGGTTTTGAGAAGCAAATATCAATGTTTGATACCTCAGGAAGCTCTACAATTGACAATGCAGGAATTATTACAATTTGTTCCTTTGGTGAACAGGTAACAATTTTATCAACTAAAACAAAACCTAAGAAGCTGATTTTAAAAGGTTCAGATGGTCAAATGTACACTTATCTTCTTAAAGGGCGTGAGGATCTACGGCTGGATGCCCGAATCATGCAGTTGTTGCAGGCAATTAATAATTGTTTGTCATCCTGTGATGATACTCGTGGTCGTGAACTCACTATTCGTTATTACTCTGTAACTCCTATTAGTGGCCGTGCAGGATTAATCCAGTGGATAGATAATATAACCAGCATATATAGTGTTTACAAGACATGGCAGATAAACACTCAGATGGCTCAGATTTCTGCAGCTGATGCTGGCAATGTAAGCAATTTACCAGCTGTTCCTCGCCCTAGTGATATGTTCTATGGAAAAATTATACCTGCGCTCAAAGAAAAAGGAATAAGAAGAGTAATCTCACGAAGGGATTGGCCTCTTGAAGTGAAAAGAAAGGTCTTTTTGGAGCTTACAAAAGAGACTCCAAAACAACTATTATGGCAGGAATTATGGTGTGCCAGTGAGGGTTTCAAAGCATTTAGTACAAAGGCTAAAAGGTACTTCGATACTTGATTCTCCAAGATGGTGCCAAAATTCTTCTTTCTTCAAGTTTTTGCAGTCATCAATTTCTTGCATGTAATTGTTCAATAGATCATCCAAACTGAGAAGAGTAGATGAAACTTCTTTGTCAATTTCACCTAATATTGAGCAACATTATGCTTACACAGTTGGTTAAAAAAATCCAGTACCATGAAATAATGAATGAATATCTTGTGAACTATCAGTCAGGGGCCAAAGAAATTATGAGAGCAGTCTCCGACAATTACTTAACTGAGATGGTTGCCCATGTGTAAAAATAAATGAACTTAGAACATGTATTTTGCAATTTTTTTTGTAAGGACCACGAGTAAAGGCATCTGAGGCAAGTAAGCAATAACTTCACTATTTTTCCCCATTTATCTCTTATTCCATCATTGACTACACTTCAGGGAGGTTCCTGAAGTGTTGAAATTCAATTTTTTGCCTTCTATTGACATATAGATTATAGTCCCGCACAATTGTTATCAAATCTACTTTGTTACCCAGTGATTGCAATGAAGGAATATTAATGTAATTAACACGTCATCTTGCTAATATTATCTTGGTATCATTCATATATACCATGGTTAATCTGCAATGAACATCTCTTTCAATTGTATAATTAGCCTTTGAAAATCATTAAGTTATGCTATACATGTCCTTGTGATCAAGGTTTGAAATCTTGTTCAAAGTTGGGGTTTGGATCAATGAGAATATCCTGCCGTTCTGGGAATGCTGACATTGTGCTGGAGGCACTAAGGAGAAGGAAGGGAAAAGGAAGAAGATTAAGAAGAAGAGGAAAGGGGAGAAGAGGGGGTGAGCTTGGTCAATGAGACCGATATGCTGTACGGGGCTTGTCGTCGCACTGTGCCTCAGACACCAAGGAGAGGGAAGAGGAGGAAAGGAGTTAAGTTGTTTACCTTCAAAAACCTTAGTTGAGGGAGGAACAAATTCCAAGTTGAAGTCATGGTGTTGTCACTCACGAAGGAATGAATTTGGAGTAAAGAATCGCTGAGGGTGGAAATAACTTGTCATTGCTGTTGCTTGTGGTGGAGGAAGAAACTTGTTGTGGTTGTCAGTCATTGCCCTCTTCGCTTACAGAGGAAGAAACATGGATAGGGAAGCCGTTGAGAAATGAATGGATGTGAATGGGCATGGATTGTGTTTGTATAGGATCTTGCATGCTGGTCGGTAGGGAAACTAGTAAATTTTGGCGGTGCAGACTGGCATATAACATTTTTTGAGACCGTGCCTGTGATACTTTGCAACTAAAAAGGTGCTGTGGTAAGTATCATTACCTTTAAGGAACTTGCTTTCAGGTCAATTAGTTAGTTGATTAAGGTGGTAGCACTTTAGGACCAGTTCTCTTATGCTAGTTCTATTTTGACAACTGATGATTGGTGGTCTCTAGATTATCTATGGTTTAACACATTGTTACATATCATGTGCAAATTGCTGGTAATTTATTGATACCTGATTGACATTTCCCCAATGATGAACTCATGTGGCTTAATTGATTGATGCAATCAACCGATCCAATCAACAATAAAGCTTCGCTGATTAGAGTGTACTATAACTATGTGCTATTTTCTTTTCAATTTGGTGTCTTAAATCTGTTCATTCAGATAATGACCACTATAATCATGAAATTTATATACTCTGAGTTGCAGGTTCTCTGGAAGCATAGCAGCCATGAGTATAGTTGGCTACATTCTAGGTCTTGGGGATAGACATTTGGATAATATTCTTATGGACTTTTCCACTGGAGAAATTGTCCATATAGATTATAATGTATGTTTTGACAAAGGGAGGAGGTTAAAGGTTCCTGAGATTGTCCCTTTTCGCCTTACTCAGATAATTGAAACTGCTTTAGGGTTGACTGGTACAGAAGGTACCTTCAGGTCTAACTGTGAGGCGGTCATGAAGGTTCTCCAGAAGAACAAAGATATAATACTAATGTTGCTGGAAGTTTTTATTTGGGACCCGTTGGTAGAGTGGACACGGGGAGATATCCATGATGAAGCTGCAATAGGTGGTGAAGAAAAAAAGGGAATGGAGATGGCTGTCAGCCTTAGTCTGTTTGCCTCAAGGGTTCAAGAGATGCGTGTTCCTCTGCAGGTAATCCTCTCAAAAAAGGATAGTAGATGCCTTTATAAAACTTGCTCCAGTGTTTTCAGAAAACTTAAATGTTAACACAAAGATTAATATTTACCTAACTTGTTTGATGATATAATGAAACAGTTGGTTGTTTGTATTTTGAAGAACCAAGTATATTCATCTCCTGTCATGCCTGTCTTGACAAAGAGAGTACTATAGAACTTGTCATCAGAAAATCCCTAAAACCTTGTGACATTGTCCCTGTGCTAGTCAGCTTGGCGTTTGAGATGGACAAAGAAAATCTCAAATGACCTAAGACTTGCTTATGCTTTATTCTGAAATTATCCCGATGTCTATTTTAGTTTAGTCTAGTATAATCTTTTCATGTTCGTCTCTGCATTTTACTAACCTTATCTTAGGAGGCTTTGTATGAAGTCTACAATTTAACTTTGTTTCTTCCAACTGAAGACATAGTGAAAATGATCGTAAATTTTTTCTTAATATTTTAGGAGCATCATGATGATATGGTGGCTACTTTACCATTTGTTGAATCAGCTCTGAAGGTATGCTGTTAATTGCTCTTATGTTATGTATGCACATTATGTGTGATTTGCAAGCACATCTCAGAATTCATGTCAAATATACTCAGGCATTCTTGGACTCATTAAATCAATATGAAGTAATATCTACCGTCTTTTATCATGCTGACAAAGAGAGAAAGAGTCTCATGCAGCGTGAGGCATCTACAAAGTTAGTGGTCGCTGATGCCACTTCTATATGTGAAAAATCTAGGACAACTTTTGAAGTCCAGGCCCATGAATTTGCTCAAGCAAAAGCTATGGCTGTTGAGAAAGCCCAAGAGGCATCTCTCTGGATTGAACAGCATGGAGGGGTGCTTGATGCTCTCGGAAGTGGCACAATTCCAGATGCAAACAGTCTATTAATGGTACGTGGCACAGAAGAGTCATTATCTCTTGTTTCTGCTGTTGTCATCTCTGGAGTTCCACTAACAATTGTTCCAGAGCCGACACAAGCACAATGTTTTGATTTGGATAAGGAAGTTTCCCATCTAATCGAAGAGTTAGACAGTGGACTTTCTTGTGCAATTGTAGTGCTAAACGAGTATGCATTGGCATTGAAAAAAGTTCTCCCTCTTAGCTACATTGCAAGCAGCCCAGTGCATGGTTGGGCACAAGTGCTGCAGTTGTCGGTAAACAGCCTGTCATCTGAAGCCCTTTTACTTTCTAAAAATCATGCGGCTGAGCTTATTGCCAAGAGCAAAGGGGAAGGCTTTGATTCTGTTAGACAGCAGCATCAAGAACTCCTTCATAAAGTGGAAATATATGCTATAGAGATAGAAAAAAATGCTGCTGAGCGTTCAGTACTCATGGAATCAATTGGGGCAGATACTACAGCAAATTCAAAGGAGCACCTTCTGTCGTCCTTCACAAAGTTTATGCAGGCTGTCAGTTTCCGAAGGAATGAAGATGATAAGTTCAAAACTCTTCCAGGCCAAAGCAAATATGATGGATCAAAAGTTGCTAAATCTCAGGAGGATCTTGATGAGAAGAAAATGAAGGCATTTTCTGTTCTATGCATGGCTGTAATTGATTTGTATAAGGATATCAAAACAAATATGACCTATTTCTCTGATAAATTCGCTGAAAGGAGAACTGCAGAAATTGGTTCACAAGCTGACACTGGAACTGCTTTTATCAGATTCGAGGAGCAGATTGAGAAAAGTGTACTGGTAGCAGGCTTTGTTAGTGAAGTTCAAGAACTCTTTCAAATTGTTTTACCATTTTCTGATACTACGGCGGAAAACACAACTGTACCATTTTCTCAAAACTGGGGTTCTATTTATCAGGCCTGTCTGCGATCAAGTAATCACTTGCTTGAGCAAATTACCGGAACTCTTCTTCCAGAGATTATTAGATCCGCTGTCACTAACAATTCAGAAACAATGGAGGCTTTTGGATTACTTTCTCAGATCCGTGGTTCCATTGATACATCACTAGAGAAGCTTCTTGAGGTTGAACTGGAGAGGGCATCCTTGTTGGAGCTAGAAAAGAGTTATTTTATGAAGGTTGGACTAATTACAGAGCAGCAGTTAGCTCTTGGAGAGGCAGCTCTAGGTGGACGTGATAATTTGTCCTGGGAAGAAGCAGAGGAGATAGCCTCTCAGGAAGAAGCTTGTAGGTTACAGTTAGACCAACTTCATCAAAGTTGGAACCAGAAAGATACACACAGTTCCTCTCTTAAAAAGCTGGAAGTCAATATTATAAATTCTTTGAGTTCTTCCCAGCAGTACTATACATCCTTGATGAACACTGAAGAGGAAGGTTATCTGCATGCTAGAAGGAGCAAAGCTCTTTTGGCTGCACTTGAAAAGCCCTTTGCTGAGCTTGAATCAATCAATCGTGATCTGGTTTCACATGGTACAATTCCCATAAATTCAGATGGTTCCACCTACAAGCTAGCTGATTCTGTGACATCTGGCTCGGCAATATCTGAATCGGTGTGGGATTTTACATTCTTGTTGAGGGATCATGCTTTTTTTATTTGGAAAATTAGTATTATGGACTCGATTCTGGACATGTGCTTTCATGAGATTTCATCTTCACTCGACAGTAATGTTGGTTTTGATCAACTTTATAAATCTCTGAAAAAGAAGCTAGAGATTCATCTGCAGGATCGTATTTATCGTTATCTAATTGGAAGAGTTGCACCTGCTTTTGTTACAGAATTAACAAAACAAACTGAACATTTGCAGCACATGGTGGAAGCAAGAAGAGAATTTGTGTTTGATCAAGCAAAGAAAGATTCAGGTTCTGTAAGGAAAATTAGCCTCATGCTCGAGCAATACTGCGATGCACATGAGACTGCTAGGGCTGCCCAATCAGCAGTTTCTGTCATGACAAGACAGGAGAATGAGCTAACTGAGGCCCTTGCAGAGACTATTCTTGAAATTGCACAAATGGAATGGCTTCATGATTTGTCATCACCATATCTATTGAAAACCAAGGTTTCTTCAGAAAAGTTTCTTGGCGCTGATAAATTATTTCCATTAGTTTTAGATATTAGCCGACCAAAATTATTGGAAAAGCTACAGTCTTCTATGTCCTTAGTAGCACGATCAGTAGAATGCTTACAAGCTTGTGAAAGGACATCAGCATCTGCAGAAGGGCAGCTGGAGAGAGCCATGGCATGGGCTTGTGCTGGTTCAACAGCTGTTGGAACTGGCTCTACGTCCAAGATTTCAGGAATTCCTACAGAGTTCCATGATCATCTAATACGCAGAAGACAATTGCTTTGGGCGGTTCAAGAACAGGCGAGTGATATTATAAAGATCTGCAATTCTGTGATGGAGTTTGAAGCATCAAGAGATGGACTTTTCTGGATACCTGGCGAAAAAACTTCTGGGCGAACAACTGCAGATGGAAGAACCTGGCAGCAAGCTTACTTGAATACACTGACCAGATTAGATGTTTGTTACCATTCTTTTAACTGTGAGTTTGCAAATCATTGCCCTTTGCCTAATATACAAATTATAGATCTCATGGTATAAACATTTGGTTTTTATTTTGCAATCAGGTGCCGAACAAGAATGGAAGATGGCTGAAAGTAACATGGAAGCTTCTGCTAATGCCTTGTTTGCTGCAACCGGTGAGCTCCACATTACCTCTGTAAAGGCAAATTCTGCTTCAGGTGCGTGAAGATTTATTGTGGAAGTTGAACTATGATATTGGTCTTGCACTGATTTCAAAGAAATTCTGAAATACTCTCTCGTATTAATAGATGACCTGCATAAGATTGTTGCTGTTATGATTGAGCACGCAATTGGGGCAAATGCAGCTTTATCTTCCTTTATCCATATTTCCAGAAGCCATACTGCTTTGACATCTGAATGTGGTTCTATGTTGGAGGAGGTATGAGATCTGAGAACAACAAACATAGTAAATTTTGTCTCGTTGAATGAAATGGGTTGTTTGATTATACTGAGTTGGTAATTTCTTCTGTTTTCTTACTGTCTAGGTTTAACTGATATTAGTGAAATAAGTTCAAACATGAGCAAGTCTGTTGAAGGCAATCCTTCTAAAAAACTTGATGTGTCAAGTTTTTCAGTCAAATAAATTTTAATTTCCTATGTTAGATTGGTATTATTACTCTTTAAGGGGAGTTCTATTCAATAGGATCAATTCCTATTATCTTCTCCCACAAGGTATTGCAGTCACCCTAACCCTTTCTCTTGTTGTTGCTATTCCCAATGTTGATGCCCTCCCTCTGTGCTTCCATGTTACCAAACCCACCTCCATTTTGTACTCTCCACCCAGCCTTCTGTACCTTTGCATCACCATGCCCCACAAGTTCGTCCACTGTTCCCACCATATTGGATGTTTGTTATTGTGTCTCCTGCCTAGTATGAGTGCCTCACATCCATGTACAAATATTGTTGTGCGAACTAACCAAACCCATGCATTTCACATCCACATTTTGCTACTGAGCCAGCCTAGACAGTACCTGTGGCATTTGCCTCTTGTTGCGCAAGCCCCCTTTGGAACTAGGGGTGCAAATAAGCAGCTCGCGAGCCTAGATAGTGCCTGTAGCATCTGCCTCTTGCTGT
>JBAMIB010037692.1:0-15958 GCA_037177415.1 Kaempferia rotunda
TAAAGGGCGCCCTCAAACCTATAGAAGCTGAATGTTTCACCGTCTATCCGCCACGTAACTCTTGAGAGGAGCTCAGGGCACCCTCAACAGCCTATAAAAGGCCTGTTCGGCCACAGTTCTGAATACAACAATCGACTACGTGCATACGATCTTCGATCTCGTCGTCCTGCTAAAAAACTGTCAAAGTCAACCTTCGAAGACGCCGAGGTTCTTCTCCAACAACGCGAGCTTTATTTCAACGTTGAAAAGTTGTTGGTATATTAGTTTTGTGCATTTAACTTATATATCTTTGTAATTAATCTGTACTGATCCAGATTGCTTAGTGATTGCCCAAAGTAAACGATCAAGGATCGTGGGCCTTGCAATAGGAGCCGTTATAGACTCCGAAGCATGTAAAAAATCCTTGTGTCTCCATTCCTAGTTTTCCCCTGCGCACTTAATTTTTCGAATGAAATCAATTTGCAATATTCAGCCCCTTCCCCCCCCCCCCCTCTATCGCTCTTTCTCGATCCAACAAATGGGAGCATAGACCAAGGGGAAGGTTTAATTCATGTTGTAAACTTATTATTGTTAAATTTTCATACAGTATGCCTAAATTAAACATACTACCACACATCAAAAAAGGGGAGATTGTAGATGAAATCATATTTTGATATGTGTGTTAAGAGTTTAAGTTAGGTTATCTTGTTGTTTTGATATATGTTTAAGTCATGCATGACTTAGAGAAACACATGGAGATCTCATCGAAGGGTTCAGGTCCTTAAGTCGGTGAAGGATGAAGCATCCGAGGGACCGCTGGACGAGGAGCAACGGAGTAGAGCCGAGAAAGCGAACTTTAAGGAAATGCGAAGGATGATATGGAGACGAGCCGCGGGCTTATATGCATCCTAGAAACGAAGGCCAGGGAAGAGGGATTCAAAGGGCGACTCCGAAGAGGATGAGTGTGAGAGTTGTAATATGCCAGTCGACTAACACAATGACCAGTCAACTGGTTCTAGGGTTTGAAACGCACAGAAAGTTCTGTGCTTGACGACAATGAAGGGCAGTCGACTGGGCAGTCGACTGACCTCACTACCAGTCGACTAGTAAGAAGTTGTTGGAAGAATCACGGATTCTGCGGGGAGCTATTGTAAGAGAGCAACAGCTACACCAGTCGACTGGTGTCGGGCTGAGTGGACTTTATGCTTTACTCTCTCCTCCTAATTATGGAGGACACTTGGGCATGAAGAAGGCTAGTGCTCTAATGTCTTATTCTATGTAATTGCCCAAGATCTTTAACTCTCATCTTCCTCCTAATTCTCACTTCCATTTGTAAGAGGAAGAATGTCTTGTGAGGGATTTGCTTCACCGAGAAGAAGCGAGTTCATAGTGAAGACCTGTGCACGCGTGTAGACCCTTGGATTAGTCACCTCCGCTGGAGGTGGATACCGAGTAAACGACTTGAGTTAGCATTGTTCTTCTTGTATTGCATTGTTTTTCTTTTGTTTGTTTCAATCCTACTTTTACCATCGCATCTTGCCTCGTGAAATGAGTAATAATTTTATTTTAGTTTTGGTAATCTAGTTATCCAATTCTTCGAATCGACTATTTCTAGATGTGATTGACCCGACCTCATAGAAATTTCCCATATACTACTAAGATAAATTGGGAAGCGCACGACCCATTCAAGTAGCCAGTGTTTTTAGATTTATCGTCCCACTATAAAAAAAAACCTCTATAATATGTTACAATTGAAATTCAAACTTTCAATACTTATTAATCATGTAGAAGGTCCAACCTCTAATTCTGATCGGTGTGAAATGGTTTATAGTGATGTAAATCTACCATCGAGTCTACAGACATTGAGAATTTTAAGATGAAAAAACAATCTACAAAAAATAATGATAAAGAGAGAACGAAAGTAGGAAAGATTAGGAACTTCGGAAAGTAAGTTAGGAGAGATTTGAGGCCCCTCGACAAGGAAGTAAAAGAAAGTTGGATCAATTCGAAAAAGATATGCAATCGACCCTTTCTTTGATCCGCACATCCACACCTCCAATGCAGTAGTAGTAACTGAACTAAATTATTTCTCACTTGACTCGATCTGATGTGGAGCTAACTAGCTAATTGATCAGATAGAGGCTTCCATCTGGGTCATAATAGCGTAGTAGATTCAATCTGACCAATAGGTTAGGTTGGGCGATATGACTTGGCTTGCTGCCGGCTAAGCACAACTCGGTCAACAGATCATGTCTATCAAAAATGATGATTTCTTCATAGTCGTTCTTCTACCTCACTAGCTCTCCTTTTATAGACCTCAGTGAGCATACACTTAATGGCCACTTCCGGCGCGGTTGAAGCCACCATTCATATGCGACTAATGTTCAGATATGCATCGTCGATCGAATAAGACCGACATTAAGTCGACTAAATCATCTTTTCCCTGCATTGTTGCTCTCTTTCCCCTTTTCCACATGAAGTTTTCGATAAAACATCCAAAAAAAAAAAAACTTCCTTTGCTAGAAATTCAGTATGTCAGCACAAGTTTACCAATCTAATTTCAAGCGACTGTAAAATGCAGTGGACATAATTCAATGCCGATAAATCACCTCGTTCGTAGTAGTAAACGCTTCTATACATGTAAACACCTCGCCAGAGATCATCTCTGGGAAGGGCAGCAAGTCTTTCAACGTAAATTGAAATCCAAATGTACAGAATATACAGAGAAATGCCGGAAGGAAGATGGATGAATATGTTCAGCTTCAGTCTCCCCACTGCACTAAAATTCAGGACTTTGCGATCGACCGGGCTCACTTGTATAAACATTGTTTCACCTTCGATTGCCACATCAAATCGAATAGAAAAGAGAAGAGTTGTAGTGTTAAGTACGTACATTCACATAGAATCAGTCATCTAAAAAAGGTGATGAAGACAACAACAGAACCGTAGAAGGTGACAGTCCCATGCGTCGTTAACCTGTTCAGTATCAGCAGAAATAACTATCATAATCAGAGAACAGAAGAGTAAAACCCAGCAGCAATTATGAACCAGATATATCTATGTAAATCAAACCTTCTTCGCAGAAGGCGAATACACCTCCCACCATTTCGTCATTGTTGTCCCCATCTTCCTCAGGTTTTTCTCTCTCGCAGTGGCTGCTGTTGCTGTCTGCATCAACAGCTTCAGTTAACTCACGGCAGTCATCGAGTTCTGATACTTTACAATAGCCCTCATCAAAATATTGGACAAATTCAACTGAATTGTTGGAATCAGAGCATTCGGCATGATCCGCATGGTTGCTGGGGATGTATGACTTTGGAACTTTACCACCATCATCGCCAGCCAGTCTACCATTACATGGCACACTATTTGATCTTGCTGATGCCCCATTATCGATACAGTCATCTACAATAGAATAGCTTGGACTTTGGTTTGCATGGAGTTGCATGTAATCTTTGGAGCACATAATTGGCGCAGTACTTGGTTTAGTTTCTGACAATGCAGCAACGTCATTACTGATAATTGAAGATGAACCATGACCTGATTCACACGACATTGCCTTCTGCATTGAGGGTAAAATAAATGGTTTGCCAGATCCTCCTGTATCATCAAAATCAAGCAAACCACTTGTCGGTCTTGTCCCTAGGAAAGACAGGTCGCAATGAATTTCTGATGATCCAATTTCTTATCATAATTTCATAAAATTGAAAATTTATTACCAAAATCTGACCGACATGATGTCTTAAAGCTATGATCGGCTGTATTCCTTCTGAACTCATATTTACCTTGGCAAGCTACTGATGACGAAGTTCGACCAACTCTGAAAGAATGCAAACCGTATCAGTCAGATTTAGCAACCTCCATAATCAATAATTTAGTGTTCATTTCTACTATTCTATTGACTATAAATAGATATTTCAGCAGGGCTGTGAATGATCTAAATTTAGCCTAGTGTAGCCACATTCAAGCTTGTTAAATAAAAAGTTTTAAGAAAAGTTGAATCCAACCAAAGCCCATATGTTCATCATCAAGCTCAAACGTAAATCAATAAGAAAAATTTATTTTTGAGTTTATAACAAGTCATAATATTTTAAATAAATAATTTATGTTGTAAATTTCATAATAAATTACAGTGCTCATATGAAACACAAAATTTTTACCAAAAGAAAAACTTCAAGTACAAACAATGCAATTAAAACATACGTACTTAAGATTTCAATGTATACAATAAACAAAACCATAGACAAGCGTGATGTTGAGGTTTTATTTTATATGTTAGCTAGTAAGCTTCCTTCGTTAACATAGGCTAGATTTCCACCTCTTTCTTGTCCTAAAACACAACTCAAAAACTTGCAATTTCTTCGTAGTTCAATAAGCGGAATGAAAATTGAACACCTGAAGAAAATTAATCACGGAGCTTATAAATTTCTTCCTCTCTATCTTACCATAAAAACACAACAGATTTTGTTTTAAAAAAAATCTTCTATTTCAATTATAACAAACAAAGATTGTTTGTTATTGCCAGGAGGGCTGGCAAATTCAAACAGAGAAAACACAAAGCAGACTTTGTTCCTAAGTTCTTGCTAAATTGTGCAAATGAAAACACCCACCAAAAATCATAGAGCTAGATATAATGAGAACCTTGGCACGTGTGAAACTAAAAGAAAGGAGGCTACATCATTTCAGCAAAGACAGAAATTTTGCTCTCAGAAAAGATTTATTAAAAAAATAGCAATGAGAGACTAACAAACAATATAGGAGAGTAAAAGAATGTCATTGAATGTATGTATTTCGTGACCTTACGCAATCCTGCAAGAATAACGAGAACTATTTAAAAAAACAAAGAGAATTTTGCTAAAGAGTCTTATAACTCTTCCAGTATATGCCAAGTATTATTCAAGATGCAGACCAAACAATTCTTCTAGCATGTCAAGAAGACGTGAATAACATCCCTTGAATAGCTTCTGTAGAAGATTAAATATGACACTCAGAAAATAAACTATGGGACAGGTTCAAGGATCCTACAAATTGGATAAAAACAATGAATCTGGGAACTCGAGTCTCTATCATCTTACTAAGTGTTGCCACAACTTCCATGTGTGTCAGGTTTCAGGTGGCTAGATGACTCACATTATTTGTCACTCGTGAACACAAAATTAAATGTAGACATTTAAAAAGAAAGAAAGAAAAATTGGACTACCAACTGCACAAACGAGGATGATTAAAGAGAAGTGAACTAGAGCAACTGAAACATCCAAACAAAAAAATCAACTTCTAATAATCATATTAATTTTACAATAAATCAATCAATGTAGTGCATAGATTAAATAAGATAACTTTAATAAGGAGTTGGATGGGATATGCCAAGATTATAAAATGTCCCTCTAGTCCCACTTTCCACCATTAGCTAGCTGTTAAAAATAGAATTTGATTAACTATGTTTGTTAGCAATACTAATGAATAAATTTACCACCTCAATGGTAGCAAAAAAAGTGGAATTCGCCACCCAGTGACCCCACGACCATTTGTGAAAATGTAAATAAGAAACCTATAGTTGGCCCGTGCGGAGAGGGATTTTTTTCCTCGACTTTGCCGAGATTTGAATCCTTGCTCTATGGTAGCAACTCTGCTCTGCACTATAAATTTATTCATTTGGTCACGAAATAACACATTTTAAGTGTGATGTTGGCAATTGAGAAGATGATCAATGTGTTAATGAGATGACTCAACAACAGTAAGCTACTTGGATTGCTGGACCTCTAAGCCCAGTAAGTTCTACCAGAATGGTTGTGAGTGAGCCCAAGGGCAAAGCAGGTTGTCGAGGTTAGTAAGGCTGCAGGAATTTCATGCTAAATCAATATTGCTATAATGGACCAACTTCAGATATTAACATTGAACCCTAACATAAGTTAGGCAATAAGTGATGGACCACAATAAGTGCATTGCAGAGTTTGGAGTGTAAAATATCCTGAGGACCGAGGTGAATAAGATAAAGTCATTCTGTTTGTTCATGCTGAAACAAGATGATCAATCGGTTAACGAGTGCAGGACAAATGCACTTTTAAGTCAATTTTTTGTAACATGGCAATATCTTATTTTATTTGTATGCATATTACATCAGCCAAGAAAGAAAATCAAACTAAGATGAAACACAATTAAGATAAATTCAAGCTTGGGGATGCTTTAAGAAAGTAAAACAACACCAATGCCAATTGAAATGAAAACAAATATAGAGATGATTGATTCATCTTGTAGCAAAAGAATATGTTCCTTCAATGCATCAGAGGGAAAAATGGCAGCTCAATGTCGGCAAATGCAGTTGTTGGGAAGGGTTGGATCATATTGGATCTTATTACATACAGTCTTACCATGCATTACAAGAAACTATTTCTGCAATTCAAACTAGTAGTCTTGTCACATGGCAGCAACTTTGCTATTGCATCAAGGCTCCCCTTCCAATGCATCGGAGGAAACAATATGATAAATAATTGGAATTATAACGTACCAACATAACTATTTGAAGTTTTGAGCTTGAATCTTTTTTTTTCCCACAAAATTTACTAGTGGGTGACATACCACATTTCAAAAGTGTGATTCTGTCATGGTTTAAATCAAGTCCCAATGTTCTGTCATACTTTTTATTTCATAGAAAACATCTCACACTTGTAACCCTTGCTATATGTCAATTTAACTCACTAGTAGATTGATTCAGTATACACCATAAAGAAATTAGGAAAGAGAATATTTTATTGTTTATGTTAACGACATATCCAGTATCCACCTTATAGAAATTAGGAAAGAGAATACTGTATTGCTTATGTTAATGGCACAGCCATTACATGAGCATATATGGTCTCTAGAGATGACCCTAAATCTAAAACACTCATGTAGCACTAAACTTGATACACAAATAATCCTATTAATACTAATTAATACCTCTAACACTCCTTTTCCCCTCCTTCTCAAGATAGATTATAAAATCATCTATGCCTAGCTTATCACATGAACTAGAGAAATTGCGCATGCAAACTAAAATTAGACACGTCAATAATGAAATAAGACATGCTATTCACATGTTGGCAAAGCACAAACAAAACTTATATAGTCAATGGGGAGTTCCTTTTGACCAAAATCAACAAAGCTTTAGAGAAGGCTGATGGAGCATATAAATGATGATCCCGTTGTACTCAGATTGGCATGTCTTTAACCTAAAATCAGCATCAATAAAGAAAGGAAAAGGTAGGGAAAAAAAATTAGAAGAGACCTTAGGAACTAATCTCTAGAGTACTCTTCCCCCTAAAATGGCAATTACATCTACACATGATAACTGAGGGAAAAGGAACCCTCTAGCGGGTCCTAAAGGAAAGATGGATTTAGATGGAAAGAATAGTATGACCTTTTGCTAGACTCTAGCAAGATGGGAACAGGATATCTCCTTCACTCAAGTCGCCACTAGTTCTTAGACGCCACACACAGCTGGAACCTTTGCTAGATTTGAGCAAAATGAGAATAAGGTAACTTCTCTTTTAAGGTCTCCACTAAGACCACACATGCAACACGTGAAGAAGATAGAATAGAATGGGAACCTAAGTGATCAATCTCTTGCACGCACTTTTCCGCTAGGCATATCAACAATACAAACTAAAGAAATGAAAAAGGAAATCACTAGATAGGGTTTGCAGGTCAATGAGGCACATTGATAACACACACGAACATAAGAGCAGGAAAGAAGAGCAAAAATAAGGTAAAGCATAGTTGAGATTTGAGGACGAAGGAAGAGTAAGACAACTAGCTCCCCCTTACGACACATTTTGAAGAAGAGAAGCGTAGGAAGTATAACAAGGGAGAGACTTTGGCGATGCTGAAAAGAAGACAGATCTATTGGAACCACAAAAAATTGAAGAATTGTTGAAGCTTGAATGATTGCATACAAATTTGAAGGTGTGCAAGTGAGCATTGGCCACGAGGAGAGCCAATGGAATCTGCTTGAAGTTCAAATTTCTGAATAAAGATCACCACATGAAAACATTTTATTGGTCTACTGATGAAGAAGCTAAATCAACAATGAAGGTATTAACAGCCAAATAAGACAAGATTGATTCCTAAGGATAGTAGTGGCAAGTAAGATTGCAGTTATTAAAGAAATATAATTCACGAAAACTAACGTAGAATATGAAAATCAGGAGCTATCATTTTTGAGAGAATGCCAATATGCTTGAATAAATGAAAGATGCTTAAATAAATGAAATTAATACCACAGTTCTCAAGATTCATAGGAAAATATTTATTCCCAAAAGGGTTGATTAGAGGACAGAAACTGAATGAAGATCCAGATGGTGAAGGCAAAAAGATTTGGGTGGCTGCCTTAGTTAATTTTCATAGAGAAGCAGCTTTTGCACTTGCTTGCTGAACTAGAAGACTCTCAGTCTTCCTTTGTGTTACAGAAACAAGATGACAAAAATATATAGTTCTTATGATATTTGAATTCGATAACAGAAAAAATATTGGTAGTACTTATTATAGTCGAATAAAAACTCTTTTGAGTCTAGCTCAGCTATTGGCCACCTGAAACATGAGATGGTAGAACAAAGAGTAAAAGCTGCAGAAAGCATCAAGGTTCTGTAATACCTACTAGTGAGAAAAAAAATGATGCTTTTAATTACGCCAAGGCTTAAAGAACAATCTAAGCCAGGCAGAAAATGACACTGTTGAATCATTGCAGAAAAGAGTTTCCCTTCTCCACCTTTAGCGGCAAACAACTCTCCAGGTTCTCCTGCCATTGAAAGAGAGGGTTTGATCGATACTTTCTCCACTGTGATGCATGCGTCTCAAAGGGTGTCATCACTCATCTCTTATTGTCGTCATCAACTACCTCAGCCATGACGAAAATAAGTTCCCAACAGATGCGATGAAGTTTCATGCAGCACAATGCAACTGACTTAGATCTCGAGGTGCGAGCTTTCATAGTTTACATAGAGAGTGAGGAGGCAGATGGAGTGACATCTACGAAAAAGATGGACCTATCCTTGACTTGGCCAACAAATTGTGAACCTATACAGGTCAATTCCAAATCAACAAATTGCAGCCTATTCATGTTTCCTCCTTTGTGAGAATCTGCCATCATCTACTGGTCTCCCAGTATCTTTCTCCTTCATCCTTTTTTGTTCATCCAATTTTTTTTATTTATAACCAGATTTGTGTTAAGACTGATTATGTAAGCAGAAGCAAGACAAGTAACCAAGTCTTAGTTCATGAGCATTTTAGTCTATTTCATTTCCATCCTTCACTTTCAACCCAAATAAAAACAGGAATGTATCCACTTTCATTCTCTTCTCTTCCATCAAGTAAACAGGTTTTCTTCCAGCATCTGTTCCCTTCCTTTCCTCCCATTCCCTTCTTCACCCTGATTCCCCTTCCCTTCCACTTTCAAGTTAACATACCCTAATGGATATACTGGGGAAAATTAAATTGATCTTACAGATTACTACTATTCAATTACACATTTTATAGCATCCAAAGAAAATAAACAATAACTAACAATTTTTTCCCATGAAGGCCTTTGACCTACCAATTGTACTTGTCCTATAGGGATAGGAGAGTCTTATCACCAGCAATTTTAGTGAAACAGTACCTGTCAGTCCCTTCTGATTGGAAGCCTCGAAATTGCTCAAAGACAGGAAGCAAATCCTTTCGCCTCACTTCCACCTCATCAAAATGTAGTTTTTCAATCTCAATCTCTCCACCAGTATGATCTGTTGCAAAAACTTCACCAGCTCCCGTTGGCGTTATTATGCAAAAGCAAATCTAAAAGGCAAATTGAGTTAGATATAAACTATTCATCTAGTTGAAAAATCTAGTTTTTCCAAAGTGAATTTCTCAGAAACAGAAAAATTGTACCTTTGATTTCTGCCATATTGGGATCTTTCCTGAGTTAATCTGCACTTCAGCATTTGAGATGAACCAGTGGGATCTTTCACTCCTAACTGATTCTGCCCCAGATGCACCACTAGCGGAAGACATGGCATATGATGTTTCATTATCTTCAGAATCTCCAGGATCCAGAATTTTCTCACTATTTTGCTGGCTGTACAAAATAATTTGGGAAATATTTTCCTCTCTTTCTGGCCAATTTGACCTTCTACAAACATCCCACCATTGAACTGGCTCAGAGTTTACACGTAATTCTTCATCTTGGGCTTGAAACAGAGGAGCAGGTACAGCTTTCAAGCTGCTGTCAGTAGACTCCACTAACGAAGATGGAAGAAGTTCATGTTGTACGACATGGCCAGATGGGGAATACACTAGGAGATGTTCCAAAGAATTTTCCTTGCCAGTACCTGGTATAGAGTCATGATACAGAGAATTATAGAACACCGCAGCAATTGCACCTGATGGTACAGAAGTCTTTCCAGCAGCAGATGCAGCAACATTGCTTACAGTGTTTAGCCATCCAGAATTAAAATTTTTAATTCTACTAATTACAGAGTATGTGATTGGAGATGGAGGTGGGTGTAATTGCTGGTGGATCATGCAGCATGAAGCTGACCACCAGGGTGATGTTAGATTAGGAGTAAGAATTGGGCCTTCACCATTTATATTTTGTGGTTGAAGGCTAGCATCACCGCCAAAAGGCGATAGAACATATATGTGGCTAGTGCCTCTAGATGAAACAACTGAAATCCACTGGCTATAATGACTAAAAGATATATCTTGTATGACCTGTAAAAAGAAGCAAAAAATCAATAAAATATAAGATAACATTTTGTATGCCGAATAATCAAGGTAAAAAAAAATACAGAGTCATACAGCTGCTGTTAGTCCACGATATAGCTTGTAAAGATGAACATGTGATGACATCCAATCATAACATGCTGGGTTCGAACTATTCTGTACACGAGTTGGCATAATTCGGAAAATATTTATATTGTGCCCATGTACTGAAACTGTGACCAATAGGGTACCACTAGGGTCAAAACACAGAGCAGATATTGGACTGCTATGAGCCCTAAATTGAGAAATAACTTCCTTGGAAACAAAATCCTTAATGACAACCTGTAAAGTACAAACAATTATCAATCACCAGGAAAAGCTTTATGCACATCTCAAATCAGCTAATGGTTGATGACAGGCATCTATATGCATTAATATGAAAGCATTAAGAAAAAGAATGTCTCTGATAATATATACATACCATTCCTGCATTGTCAGGTTCACTTGGATGTGTCATAGTTTGAAATCTTCCAGATCTCCGGCCTACACTTGACGACAAAGGAGAGTTAGAACCGTCAGGGCGTAGATCTTGGCAATATTTAGACAGAGTTTTGTAACCCATATCTCCCAGATTGATAATTCCAGCAGCCAATGTTTTACTAGATTCCATAGCATATCGAGCAACTAGGTTTCCACTGCTGGGAGAAGTTGATGGGCTTACACCTGGAGAGGGAGTAAGATTTTGTGGACTAAGGCGACCTGTGTTTGATATGAGAGGGTTATTGGAAGCATAAGCTAACCACCTAGGACCAACAGCCATCGGACCACAACCAATGTTGACACCAGCTGCTCCTTGTAATGGATAGGTTAAAACACTGAACTTGTTTTCAAGAGTAACAGCATCGAAGCAGTATATCTGCCAAAAACATTTCATCAATCAAAATGAATTTCCTAGTGAACCCCAACATACCTAATTATTCAAGAAAAAATAATTATCATAATTACCTGTGCTGCAAGTGCAACAGCAACTATTCGGGAACTGCATCGAACAATATACACAGAAGAGCGGAATCTCAATACATGAATGTAACTGTGAGACTTGAGTGAGTAGAACCGAACAACAGTAGGAGTAGAGACACAGCTTCCTGCCTGAGGTTCACTGCTATTCTCTCTGATCAATGCACTCAAACGGCCACCTTGGACTACACCTGAGCCATTGGTCTCATCACCAGCAACAACCAAGAGCATAGGATGTGATGCCCTGAAACCGTCGGCAACTTCAGAACTGATTGGCGTGGGCTGCATCTGTAAAAAAGTAACTGGACCATCACGCTTAGAAACCAGTTCGCAGACGCTAGCGGCATCCTCAACATCAAGCACTTGAAACCCATTTGAATAACCAAGAAGTAGAACATGCTTAAACGAAGATGGACCAAGCTCCAGCTTATCAAAGCCAGCCCAGAGTACCTGCAAGATCAATAGAAAATGAATTAAAATTTTGGTCTATTAGACTTAGAAAAACAACATACAAAATTACATGGACCACTAGAGAGAAATATAAAACATGCAAGAGAAGAAAGTCACCATACAAAAAGAGAAGTGTGTTTATTCAAATCATGGCAATGGTGGCACAAGAATAGACACCTCCACAAATACTTTCATGTAGAAAAAAATGATTTTCCAAATTATTCTAGAAAGGTATTACTGATTCCATGTTAGAATAAAATTCTTAAGAATCATAATTCCAATTCCTACGATCAAATTTTAAGCTCAATGTTGGGATTGAACTTTAAGTTCCAATTTCCATTTTTAAGTTCCAATGTTGGGGACATGGTTCTCTACATTGTGATTTCAACCTTCAGATATTTGGATAATATTTCCCAAGTTGGTATATACATTCCAGATCCCAAGTAGGACTTAAATTGGATAAGGATCCAACTTTGCCAATACATTTCTTATAGTTGCAGGAATTAATATTCTTAGGAATTCTTTTTCTTATTTAAAATTGGAATTCTATTATATAGGAATTGGCTTCAAACAAGCAAACCGACAAACTATAACGTCTTAACAATTTGGAAAGGCCACCAACAATAAACATAATGCAAATTTTTACTTTCATGGACAAAATAAGATAGTTCAGAACAACTAATACTTTTCCTAGTGAATATTTGCTTTCTTCATTCAATTGACAGGATAAGCTCTTTAGATGTCTTTGGTGCCTCTTAATCCAACTCTATGGAGTATAATGCATTCTACTCTCCGACCAGTTGAAATTGAGCAGCGTAAACAATCCGCATGACCGGGTAATCAAGGAACTTCAGAGCTAGAACCCTATGTATCCATCGAGCAGTTGGCATTTATCGAAGCCCTTTCCTACAGTAAAACACCCCAAAAAGACATAAACCACCAAACGGAACCTAATCACATCAGAAACCCAATCCAATTGGAAAACACAGATCTCTCTCCCAACAGAAAGTGAAAAAGAAGATTTCTGTTTTCTTTTTTGGTGACAAAAAGTAACCTGATCCTTTTCATCCTCCGTCGGTGACGCAATCGACCCAGCAACAGATGCTCCGGCGGATCGGACGCTGCTCGCAACCGTCCCCGCGTTCGACGACACTGTCTTCAGGCACGATGAGATGATCCGCAGCGAGCTCGGCAACAGACCGTTTTTACCTTTGCCCCGAGTCATCCTCCCTTGTCTCCCCCGCCCCCGCCTCCACCTCTTTCCCCTCTACCACACGCCCACCGCCCCACCGCCGCCCATCGACAATTCTCACCGTCGATGATCAATACCATCCGACTCTAAACCACTCTCACCTCTTCCCTCCCAAAAATTTCTCTTTTCTCTTCCCCTTCACCTCCGCTCCCCATGCTTTGACTTCACCGCCATAATTCTCCTCCCTATCTCTCCTCCTCCGGGACTCCCCAGCTCACCCACAAAACAAAACCAACTCAATCCCCTCCATCTCTCTTATCTCTCTCTCTCCCCACCTCTCCCCTTCCTCTTCTACCCCTCTCTCTCTCTCTCTCCTCTCCTCTCCTCTCTCTCTCTCTCCCCTAGCTGTTGCTTTCGTGTTTGCCTTCCCCAAATCATGATAGGAAACCAGTTCCTCTACTCCGCCAGTTCACGATTATGGGCACACGATCGATAACATGTATGGTGCGGATACCTCAACATCAAGGAATGGTGCAGGATAATACAGGTAATCTGCATGGACACCACAACGGGTGTTCTATTAAGGCCTCAGACAACGGGAATATAAACCGTAGATTCCGCTTACAAATCCGTTTTGCAATTCAAATTAATTCCGTGGATCCCGGTAGCGCGTTGAATCAGGCAATCGGTAGACTTGTGGGTCACGTAATTCTAATTTCGTCTGGACCCATCCCGGTTCGGAAGCGATTCGATGATTTTTTGGGATCAAATCTTAACCGATTCACGGTTTATACATGATATTATATTTAACAAATAAATTAATTAAAAAAATTATAATTATTTAAGTTGTTAAGTAACCTTAAGTATAAGAATTAAATTGTAATTACTGATAAAAAAATTAAATTAAATTAAAAAAAAAACAAAATTCCTCTGCCTTTTCTTCACTCAGAATTGCGTTTACATTTTTAAATGTAGTTAATGAAATATCTTTATAAAAAAATTTATTAAATAATTAATTGAATATTAATTTGATGTAGTCTAATTAGCTATTATTATTATTATTAAGGGAGAGTTTAAAGATAAAATTTGATATTAAAAAAATTTATAATAATAAAAAGAAATTCAATTGTTCTTTAATTAGGGTTGGGAGCATATTAGGGGTTTTATGAAAGAATGTCCAAGTTTGACACTCTAAAGTACTAAGATTGGAAATGATCCTATACATGATGTGCATCTTTGACCAAGGGTGCAATTATATTTATTTGTAAAGCAATATGGTTGTAATTTCTAATTTATGATAAGAATAACAAAATTGGCATAGCAAACTTTTGACCCTTCTATTATAAGTCAAGTTTTTTTTCGACTAAAGATGAATGACTCATTTGTGTACACTAAGAGAAGATAGTTTGAGCCTTATTTTCTTTTCTCAATTTTTTTGTGACAATTTTCAGTTTTTTTTAAGGTATCTCTAATAGTTAAAGCTCTATATGAGTTTTTATATAATCTCTAATATATCATCTCAATGCTACAACAAAAATATAAAAATATATCACTCTATTCAGAATAAAAAAAGCTTTTCTATAATTTTGTTTATGAAGTCTACATTATCAATTTCTTTTTTAGATTATTAATCACTCATCTCACACGTATTATTAATTTGAAATGAAAAGACAAATTTAAAATTTCACTATCGCTCTTAAACTATACAAATCTCAAATCTTGCCTCCATAATAATTATAATTTTTTCTTCAAATTTTTCATTTTACAAACCTCTTAAAAACTTTCTATTGGAGTTCTTGCCATGGTGATGGTCTAATGATGGCTTTCATCTTTGGGTAGCCTTATGAATTGCTTACCCTCATTTCTTCGTTGTTCTCTTTTTCAATCCTATCGTTGCCCAGCTATAGGATGAACTATTTAAAGGTGCTTATGTACAACCACTTCTACATCATATATGTGTTATGTGTTGGTACAATTTATATTAATAATTAAATTCATATATTGACGAATAACAAATAAATTAAAGTTAGACTTTGTGTGATCTAACCGCTCTATGAAGATTGCAGGTTGTACTGCATTGAGATGTCCGATTCCCAGTGCATTGAAGTCCAGATGTGCGATTCTGACACATCGGGATGTTCAATTCCCAATGGGGGTAAAGCCCGGATGTGTGATTTTGGCATATTAGGATGTTCGATTCCGGATGAAGGTGATCTAGATGTGCAATTCGAGAAGGTGATCGAGATGTGTGATTCCCGATAGATGGAAGATCGGATGTTCCATTCTGGTAGAGAGTGGGATGTGTGATTTCTGAGTCCAAATGTGTGATTCCGAAAGGTAAGTATGGTAAGTCACTTGAGGAGAGTGACTTAGTGAGGATGCGTTCATGTTGGAAGGAACAGTAGACGTCAGACCAACTTAGAACCATTTTGGAGATCTAAGCTGAGTACCTTTACTATGTTTTGGTCATGGATGGATAAAACCTAATTAATATTGCTTATAATTATTGTGTTAACTTTGTTTTGCAGGGTATATATTTTATGTGGCACTAACATTATTTTGCAAGGTCAAAAAGTGGAGTTTGACCTTGGATGAACAGTGTTAAGGGCA
>JBAMIB010037792.1:0-15954 GCA_037177415.1 Kaempferia rotunda
GAAATCCACTTCCTCAACTCCACTCCATTGCTCCTCGTTCGATGGTCCCTCAGATACATCATCCTTCACCGACTCAAAGACCGAGGCCCTAGATAAAATCTCCGTGTGCTTCTTCAAGGTCAGAGCCGCAGGGACTTGACATCCAATCGGAAGAAAAGTCCGATCGGTGGGGTTACTCAGCCGAGCCCGTTAGCCCTCCTCACCCCGAATGTTGACACTTCTTGATTTGACCGCCACATGAATAGACTTTCTTAACTGTCACCTCAACTCCTAGGGCCTCATCTCGTCCGCCGTATCAATGAGTTAAGTCATCAGATAAATTTTTATTTTCACAAGTGAGGACCTCAAATTTTCTCATATTGATCCATCTACTTTAAAAAAAAATCTTATCCTCAGCTAACTCTGCTTTGTGCGCTTCACCTAACTTATCCTTATACAGCAGTTCACGAGCAATACATAAATCTGCATCCTCACTACTTTTTTATTTCCATTTTTATTTAATTAAAAAAAAGGACAAAACAAATGCCTGGATGCAAAAAAAACTCCAAGGCGAAAAAGCTGCAGAGGGCCACACACTTTATCAGAAAAGCCAAACCACACCACACCACATGAATTCATTTTCGATCAGTAAGCAAGAAGCATCATCTGCTAGTGCAGATCGATATATCATAGACTATTAATGGATTCGTGCAGCAAATCTCACCAACCTTTCTTCTTTGGGCAGTAGAAAGAGACTACTGCAGGGTTTACCGCAGAGTAGTAGAAACTAATTAAGAACAGTCACCTTCATGGATGCATTAATTAATGGGTACCAAGGGATATATATGGCCCCATGCAACCGTACGCTTGTCTCCGCTACGTTATATATGAGCAAGACTGCTTCTGCAAGTGCCAGAGAGAAGGTACGTAGATGAGCATTTAATGAAGACGGAGAAGAAAAAGGAGGAGAGGGAGGGGAAGAGCAGGAGGAGGAAGAAGAAAGGGGCGGTGAGCGTGGTGGTGAACAGAGGAGCGTGGACTGCGGAGGAGGATCGCAAGCTGGCGGAGTACGTCAAGTGCCATGGCGAAAAGAACTGGAGAACCCTTCCTGCTAAAGCTGGTGATTGATTAATTAATTAAAACCTTAATTAATTTCCACTTTTACTAATTAATCAAGTTTAATGATCTTCTTCTTCTTCTTCTTCGTTATGTGTAGGGCTGAAGAGATGTGGCAAGAGCTGCAGGTTGAGGTGGTTGAACTATTTGAGGCCGGGCATCAAGAGAGGGAACATCACCGACGAGGAAGAGGATCTTATCATTCGACTTCATAACCTTCTCGGCAACAGGTTTTCTTAAATATAAATTTTATTTTTGTTGATTTTATATTATTTTATTAAGAAAAAGTTTTAACATCTAACCGAACTATGCCATGCACGTGACTCTTGTTGTCTTGGATCCCGGCAACTACGCGTGATACGAATATGTTTTTAGTAATTTTAAATATGTTTTTTTAATATATATATATAATATTGATTATTTTTTCTTGTTAGATGGTCGTTGATTGCTAGAAGATTGCCCGGACGAACAGACAACGAGATCAAGAACCACTGGAATACACACTTGAGCAGAAGATCAATGTCTATCAACGACCTCAACCTCAAGATGAACAGTAAAAAAGTCTTGAGCCCTCGAGTCGACGCTCCTCTTGATCATCTCGATCTGCAACACTTTGAGCTCGGTGGCGACGAGGAGCAACTATTCGACCTAGTGATGATGTCCACCGATGAGATTAGTGGTCTTAATTATGATCTTAATTATGAGTTTGGTATGCGGATGGACGAAGAAATTGACTTGGTAGGCTGGGGAACTAGTTACGCACAGGCAGCAGTGTGGTAGGATGGCGACACACCGGCCATATAACTAATTAACAGTCATTTGTGGCTAATCACTGATGGTATATTAGTAGAATAATTTTGGGGAACCATGCAGTATATTTGACTTGTAATAAGTTAGGAATGCAAATTATTCTACCGAATGTGTTTAGTTAGTTAATATTATCACAAGTCATTGAGCAATTGCTATTGGAAGATAGTTTTTAAATTGAGAAGGTATCATTTAAATTCATAATTGTTTTTTTTTTTGTATTACATTAAATATGTCATTTAAAATACCATTGACTTAAAAATTCAATAATAAAGATTGAATCTAATACAATTGACCTAGCCAACCCACATTCACCCTAATACAAACAAACACTTTCTCAGCAAAATACCAGGCAAAGCTAGCAAACATTCACAGACTCCATTGTGTTAGTTTCCAAGCAGATTAACCAGAAACAACTCGAGCAAACCAGCAAGGAATATACAGTACTTAGTAGTCGAGATATATTTATTTTTATTGGAAAAGTAAAACAGCGACAGATGCGTGCAAGTCGTCGACCTTGAGGCCAACACGCACCAATGGCGGGGGAATCTCAGCCCATGACTTTCCTTGAGTACCTTTTGGCCGAAGGAATCTCGTGTGAACGAGCGAGAAAATCCGTTTGGCCATGCCAACCCCCGGCTTTCATCGGAGGTGGTGGCGGGGGCAGTCTTGTGCTCTTCGGCTGTGTGCCAGAGCTCACCGACATCCGTGCCAATTTGTCTGCTGTTTCAGCACACATTATCTTCGCTTGAGAATCGGCCACCTTACGAGTGATGCGTCCCGAGCATGCTGCATGAAGACAGATTGATGATCCAATAATGTGAAAAAAAGGAAATCATAGTGAAATGGCAGGCACAGAAAGTATATTTGCCTGGAACGTTTCTTGCAGGTGGTTTATAGCGAGATTGCTTCACGGATCTCTCTTTTTTTTCGAACTCCTAGTTGCAGTGAACAATAATAGAATAAATATGAGAACAAAAAAAGGTAGAATACAAAGAGGCCACCAAGAAAATCTGCAAGTAGCTCACCTGTTTATCCATTTCCAGTTTCCTCTGCGCACCTATAAAAAAACAAAGGAAGATAGATGGAAGTTTATACTAATCTCTATTTGTTCCCCCCATTTTGTAGTCAGACTAATCATATTTTCATACAGCATAAATTTCAGTTGGTTTCTACCTATGAATATAACAGAAACTAAAAATGTTAAGATTGTTATCCAATTATCATTGTGATCTTGCTAGTTAAACTTGCAAATCAATTGCAAAGATTTTGATATCTCAATCAACAGTTTATGAGCCGTGCCTTAATAACTTCAATAATGACTAATGGGTTCCTTTCCAACAGCATGTTTGATGTTGAGTTTCAGAGATCTTCTGCTTTACTAATCAACACTGGAACAGATTTTCCATCTTAGTAACAAATTCAGGGCCATGTTTGATTGAATTCTTAAATTGCAGGTAGCAATATAGGTGATGAAGTTCTACCAAGTAGATTGAAGTAATGATCAAGTTTGACTGAGTTAACAAACTAAAATTTAGAAATTTAATGTGATTTCACAAGTTCAATTGTGTCATATTAATTTTCATCTTTTAAATCTGATGTTCCTATTTTATGTGATGCTCAATGTCAAACTACATAAGAAAATACCAGCTCTCAGAGGAGAATTCGCCTTTGTTAGCATAACATTATTCGTTGATCTTGTAACAGAAAGAGATCCAGCTGAATTTCTTCTACTACTATGCTGCTCCATAGCTCCCTTAATCCCAACTGGAACAAAATAGAGTTTGGGAAGTTTGAGAATGTTATCTGATACTGAAAGCATGGGAATAAGGATGCAAAATAACACAAACCAGGAGGCGTGTGAGATAATCTTCCCTCCCTAGAATGAAGAGGTGGACGGATATGAAAGCAAGACTGCAACAACAATGAAATAGTATTAGCACCTGCACTTGTTCAAAAACCAGCATAAATTTATGCACAAACACAATTCTGAAGGAGATGCTCACTTGAAAGAAGGGATGCTGAAGAGCTTCAGCAGCTTTTGGTCTCTGGCATGGATCCCAGCAACAAAGTGCCTACATGTAACATTAATAGCACATAAAACTTACTAATGGTGCAAAATGATTCAGGTAATAATGGCATAAAGAATATATTTGTATCTTTTAGAAACATGCAGATAAATTCAAAAAAGCTTACTGAAATTAGATTGACTGCATCTTCACTGGCTGATGGAATTATTGACGACAGATGGACACCAGAACACTGCCAGAACAAGGAAAAAAAATTCCTTTTTAATAAAGTTTGTGCAAGAAACAAAGTTATGTTTCACATTGATGGTATATTATATTACACAACAGTAGATGAGATTTATCAACAGTTCAACACCATGATGATATAAGCCTTTGTGACACTAGAAATTGGTAGATAGAAGCTCTTGAAGAAAAAAATATTGCAGCAATCAGCACAACCTAAGAAATAAGTAAATCCTATGAAATAGAAGCAAGTAAGAACAGAGGCTTGTCCCTAAGAACTGATGACTTTCACACTTGTAATATGTACAATGAATTATAACATGCATTCAGACACTAATAAAATCTTTGCAAACAAAGAATTTGCATTTTTTTTTTTTACCAACCTAAGAAATCATGACACCTCCTAAAATGTTAGGATGGATGTTAAAAAAGAAACTCGTCTCAAGCAATCACGTTTAGTTAAAAAAAGTGTAATATTACAGCTATTTTGCTAAAGAATGTCTAGTGAGTTTCCTGTGATATATCCATCTAGAGTCACAAGCAATTCAAGTCAAAACCTTAAATCTTGAAGAATTACATATAGTTTGTTTGGGGTTGCCGGAAATAGAAGGAATGGAATGGGGGAGAAATGAGCATTTGTCTACATGTTTAGATCAATGGAGTTGTAATGAGCAAATGCACACATGAGAAGGCAAAAAGTGCGTAAAGTGAAACCAAATGACCAAATAATAAGCATGCAAAAGTCCCCAAAACCAAAATATCTAAGACAATTAAATAAACTAATAGAATACCTATTATCCATGAAAAGTTAGCAAACAAGAGTAACATCCACTAATTGAATACCTTCCTACATTTTTAATCCAAATCTTTCCACTAACATTCATATACTTCATTTTTCAAGTCATTAGTTATAAAGCAATAAATTGCATTTGATAATCAACTCAATGCATCCCCTTCCCCTTCCCACTTCTAATTATTCATAGAGCTGGTTTAATGAGGTTTATATTCACTTGTTCAACATATAACTTTAACGATTAATACTCACAGAGAATGAGTTGGGTGGCTACAAGTTTAGAAGGATGCTTAATGGGTGGCTCAACAAGGATAACAGGTTTCAAAATCCAAGAAAATAATTTCTGACTGATGCATGAAAAACAAACTTTTGGTTCTGGAAAAAAAAATGTCACAGTAGACACTCATTTCAGTAGAAAATAAATTACAGGACAGGATGACTGGTGCACTAGTAGATATGACCAATAACCACAAATAATATAACATAATACCCCAGATAGAACATAATATCAGTAAATTGGACTGTAGAATCCAGCTTATATAACAAACAAGAGCTGACAGACGCTATGCAAGTCACCAGCATTTGTGGATACAACTTTGCAAACAAATTACCACAGGAAACTGATATTTCATCACATCTGCAAGCTGCAACCCTTCAGCCCAAGAATTCTCATTTGGACTACCAATCACACTGCAGATCTTGTAGATCTCGTCCACTTCACTGTAAAACAGAAGGGGGAAAGAAATAGTACACAAGAAAGAAGTAGGAAAATTGAACACATATTAAAAGCATAACCAAGTGGAGTTAACACTTCAATTATAGTTTTCCTGTATCCTAATCTGGTGATTGCCTCACTGGTCAAGAACTTTATGAAAACTATAATGAAATTAAATTGGAATATAAATTCATTCTATAATAGTGTAGGCAAAACTATGAATCTAGAAACAAAAAGCTAGTCATAGTTCACCCTGAGTTTTCTCAACATATATTAAAAGGTTTATCGAAAACCACAATTCTGAATGAGACTTAATGCTCAAAGAATATCCCAGTAGAAATAATCATAAAAGCAGAAAATTTTCCTTGTGAGTAAAGCAACCTGATCAGTGAGTTAATTTTTGAGTCTAGCAATCTTTAGGGATGTAATTATTTTTGCGTTTATTAATTTTTTTGAAATCTGATCAGTGAACAGTTTAAAGAACACAACTTTGCAGTTTGTCATTTAAGTTTAGTTTATACAAAAATCCTTGCCAATTGTAATACAAACTAAACAAGATAATAAGCTAAATAGAAAGCCACAGTTTTAGCTTTTTTAAATGAATTACACAAATGAATCATCATGATTACCTTGCACCGGGAAAAAGTGGCCTTAGAGTAAATAGTTCTGCCATGATAGCACCCATTGCCCACATATCTAAACCAAGAGAAATGCAGCTAATATAACATATCACATAAACATAGCTTTAGACTGACAAGTTTGTCGTTGATTAATAACTTACCTACTGAGGCATCATACATGGATGACTGCAACAAAACTTCAGGTGCCCGGTACCTAGCGCATTCATGGATAGGAAAGTCAGAATATGTAAAACAACTACAATTTAATGATAAAAGGGATAAGATGTTTACCAGCGAGTAGAAACATATTCAGTGTAAGGTGGTTGTGAACAAACTTCTCGAGCAAGGCCAAAATCTGCTATCTTTATGATGTCCTTTGTGACCAATAAGTTCTCTGAATATTGCAACAAACAATGTTCAAAATAAGAATTGCCACATAAATATATACGTACATTAGGAATACCTTTTAATCAACACAATATTTGAAGAAATTGCAGAAACAACATGAATATCCATGGTTTCATTCATGAATCAATTTCCAAACAAGTCAAGTCCAAGTTCCAGTGAACAGTGAAAACAACAAATTGGATAGCAGGTATACACAGATTTAAGTGATAGACAGATTGATGTAAAGGATGTGAATAGATCAAACAAAAAAGGGTAGCCCGGTGCACGAAGTTCCCGCCATGCGGGGTTCCTGGGAAGGATCCATTATACGCAACCTTACCGTTGAGCCAAGACTCCCCTTCGAACGGATCAAACAAAGCATGGTTTTATTTGTTCAATGTATGACAACTGAGAAAAGTATTTTCACTGACCTTTAAAAAATTTCAAAAGCATATCATTAATGGGACAGACTTGGGAGTGAACTATTCAATACAATCTGTCACAAGCTAAATCAATATGGCCACAATATAACCATGCTTTTAACTCTGGAAATAAATTAGTATTGCTTGACTTTTACGAACATAAGAATGGCCTGTGAGTTCTAAATAGAATGACAAAGTATCCCTATCACCTTCACCTGTTTTCATATCTGAGAATAAAAAGATGTGCTAAATGGCTTTCATAAACCTAAAAATATAGTAAATGGACTTTCAAGGGCATAACAGGATCAATATTCAGATCGAGAACTCTCATTCACAAAATTCCAATTTTTAAATTAAATTTCTTAAGAAACAATAACATTTAAGAATAAGTACCACAAAGGACACTAAAGAACAGCTTCACGAACCAACTTGAAATAAACCAACTGGGAAATATTTGGACAAAGATGACCAATGGTCTTTCTAGCAAATAAGTTCTTACTATGGTTCCCAAGTAATTACTAACAAGTTCCACAGCCTATAATCCTTCCATTGATTATGAAATTGTTTTAACCAAAAAAATTGTCTTTTACCAACAAGAATTTCTTGTTATGACTCTTGGAAGCTAACATCTAACAACTATTATATATTGCGGCCTTGAAGAAATTTTTCTAACAAAGCTTTAAATAATTTACTTCTGGTACTCAGACTCTTCACCTGCCATTGTACCTGTGCAACACTTCCACACCACACTTTAGTCGTTTACTAAAAAACATCTATTTTTTCTCATAAGTTTGTTATATGCATCGCTGAGTTGATATGCCATTTCATAATAAAGTTTTCCTAACTAAACTTCAGTTATCACCGCTAGTAACATAGGTTATCAACATATCTATTTTGACTAATTCACTAATCAAACCAAATGTGTCCAGTAATTTTCAAGATGTACACACCACTTAGCAATTATATAATCACAATAGGCAATACCAGGCTTAAGATCTCGGTGAAAATAACCACGATGATGCATGTAAGAAAGGGCTTGAAATATCTGAAAACTCCAATTACGAATTTCTGCCTCAGAGAAACCCTTGCCTCTGTCTTTCATAATTTGGAAAAGGTTGAATTCCTATACATATTGCAATTTATTAAATATCTGAGACTATTATAGAAATAAACTACAAAAAAGTATGAATTGTTATACCATGTATTCAAACACGAAGTACAAAATATCATTTTCTCTTATGACCTCCTTAAGCTTGACAATATTTGGATGGTTCATGCGCCGCAAAGACTGAAAAAAAAAAACACAATGTTATAACCTTCTTTAGTATACCAAATATAAAAAAAGAAGATAAATGAGTTACAAAATGCAGAAAAAATGTGGTTTACTTTAACTTCTCGAAGATTCATACACTCCTCCCATGAGTAGTATTTCCTCTTCATTTTCTTAATTGCAACCTACAAAGGCACCTTACTAACATGAAAAAGATGACAAAAAAAAACTAGATATAGATAAACAATAAAAAGAAATAACATACAATTTGTCCAGTCAGTTTATTAAGTGCACGCCAAACACTTCCAAAAGTTCCATCTCCAACTTCTTTAATTAGTTTGTACCTGTAACAATTAGTTGATCATCATGTCTCAGCATTGCATGTCAAAACAGCACTAAATGCAATTCCACTGACCTTTCCATCGTTGTCGGAGCTGAATCCGTATAATCTCCAACAACACGGTAGAACCAAAAAAAGACTAACACTTCAACAGTAGAACTCTTTTATGTGTGCTATCAAACTTTGACAAACTTAAGGAAAGATCCACTACGATTTGAAATGTGATAGATGCTAGATCATCTTGATGGCCATACACAGAAGTATTACCTTTCAGCAATCAGTTAACTAATTTCTTGATTGCCTCGAACCTTAAACAAAGTTGCAAGCAACTATTAGTAAATCATTTTGGCTGTATGAAAAGCATGTGGAATGCTTAAGCAAGGATGGAAGGAAACTGAAAGTATCTAATTCAACCTTGTTAAATCATAATAAAGATAAATCTTCAAGTTGATGATGCAAGAAAGGACAAAAGCAATATATACTGAATATTCCTTCAACCTCAAGCACAGAAGAGCCTGAATTTAGGATGATGTGCAGCTAGACACTGCTAACGAAGACCTGTATCAGAACAAACTGAAACTGAGAACTCAAAAAGTACAGCATAAACAAGTTGATTTTTTCCTTGTAAAAGATTGTTGATGAAACACTAACTATAGAAGAAAGCTGCATATGGTCTGGGCCTTGTGGTGATGGAACAAGAGCTTGCCTCAAGTACAGTTGACAAAAGAGACAAGGAGGAAATCTCCAAGAGCAATGAACCGCCAACCATGAGCTTCCTGGAATAATAAGATTTGGAAAAGAGAGGAAGTCCTCCAAGAATGAGCTTGCTCCATGTATGAACTGCAAATTTGAAACCCACGGGAGCACAAATCTACAAAATCCAACAGACAGACAAAAGATTGATACAATTTCTCAAGCAATTGTTAGTAACCGCACAAGTTAATACCCATGTCTTCCTAACTATATTTTGTCAAGTTAAACGAGACAATAGGATGGTTATTGTATGAACTCATCAGTTTATGGATATGATCTTTCCAAATTTGCAAGTGTTATCGGCTAGATCATTTTACGTATATCAAATAACCTATATAGGTGTTGCTGAAGATACACAAGCTCCATTTAGAGACCAAAAATCATGTCATCAAAAAAAGCCACAAAGTTAAACCAGGCCAACAATTTTTATTGAATCATAGAGTTTGACCAACTGAAATGTCTGGTATTACCAGGAAAAATTAATAACACGCAATGTATTGCTATAAATTCCATGTCTTGTTCTGACAAAGATCTTCAAGACCTTGTATGAAACCTCCACAGTCCATCAGATTAGTTCTGTTTCAAATATTGAAGTGCAAAAATGCCATCATGAATTACGAAATGACATGGAGTGAAAAATATATGGTACATATTGTTTTATAGCAAGATAGAGTCCGTGAAAATGACAACCATGATGTGGAATGCCAAAGAACCTTGCTTGCAAGGATACCCAAGCAGGACAATGCATATGAATCCAATTATAATTTTCTCTCATGTAATAACATGGCAGGGACAAATTTGTACCGCTCTCATCTAAAGAGATGATTACATTCAAATACAATGATTTTGACATAACAACTAGTAGTTATCATTCCATCAGATACTAGGTCTATATCATTTAAGTTTACATGTATAATTATTAACTCTAACACCTTTTTTCAAGTTGGAGAATAAAAACTCAACTATTAGTTTGCCACACAATTGAAACAACCTGACAGAAAAAAAAAAACAGATGTAGCACTTGACATGGATAACAAAAAAAAACAACATCAAAGTAGCAGATAGTCTTTGACAACCCAATGCTCTGGACTAAAGTTAACGAGTACATCTGATCTTCAAAGGGTAAAAGCTTCTCAGTATAATATTCATCCTTAACTCCCCTCAAACTTAAAATGCACAGAAACCACCTCAATCCGAAAGTCGATGTGAACCCTAAACCTATGGAGAGAAACCACAAAGGCGATTACCGACGTGGAGAATGATGGCACCAAATATGCAAGAGATGACAAAGACAAAAAGAATAAGATCAAAGATAAAGATAAGAAAAAGGAGCAACATTACAAGGTCTGATAATAACTTCAATGTTAGAGTTATACTTCACTACTGCACTTATCACCTTTAATGCCCCCTATTGCACTACTATTGCACGGATCATTATGGCCTGTAGAAGGTGGACTCTAACCTACTACAAGTTCATCAACAACAACTTCATCAATCATCACCACTTACGTTGTTACATTCATTGTTGTTGATAGTGTGGGAGGTTGGTTGCAGAAATTGCAAGTGCAAAATGGTGAGCAACAAATTTGGTTAAGATTGAGGAGGTGGTGGTCATGATGCTGCAATGTTGCATGAGTGTACTGATGATAGAAAAAGTGGTAAGGAAGTGAGCCAACACCAAAATTGAAACGTCATCCAGGAACTTAGAACAAAGTTGAAGTTATTACCTCACCCAGAGAAAAATTGAAAACAAAGAATATGAATTAGATTTTTATTAATTCAGACATGATAGATCACATGGCATTCGCCTTCTTTTATAGCCTGACTCAACAACAAACATGAAAAATACTAAATAAGTAATTGAAATTATGATGATTTCCTATTTAATACCAATATAGAAAATTGTTAATTTGACCCTAATGGGTTAGAACAATGTTTCGCGCATCAAAAATGAAAATCTAGTTATTTTTGCAAGCATGTCCAAGGAATTTCATAATTATTAATGTGTAGCGATTCAGTCCTAATCATAAGGGAACTAATGGGGGAAAATGCAGGATTCTTTTAACGAATTAGAGAATTAGCTGCAATTGCATCGCCAGAACATATCTATCTACACAAAAGATATAATCCAACAGGAAACAACCTAGAATACTCTGCAATCCGTTGGTAACCAAAGGCTAAGAAATTGTGAACGCCTGGAAAGCCTCAGGTCGAAATAAGCAAATTCATAAGCAAAATCAAAAATTTCTTTACGTAACAGCAGCAATGACAGATCTATACTCAGAAATTACTGGCGATGGAAGGTGGGTGGTGGTATTTAATAAGTAGTATATGATTGTGATCACCAGTGGAAAGGCACATTAAGGTTCGGGTCTTAGGCAGAAATCAAGCAGGGCAACAATGGTAATAGGCAGAAATCAAGCGGCAGAAGAGGCTTACCGGAAAATTTATATGATCGCAATGGCAGAGGATGGAGATGGCAGTGGCAGAGATTTACCGGCGCAGCAGCAGACGAGGGGAGAATCGGAGGCTGGGGGCAACGACAGAGGCGGTGCCGCGATCGCTCCTCCGATTTCGCAACAGAATCGGAAGTGGTAGTGGAGAACAGGTGCGCGACAGGGACACCGACGTCCGGCGAGGCAACGGAGGAGAAGTTGGGCAGCGTGTGCGGCGAAGATTGCAGCGGCAGAGAAGAGAAGTTGGGAGAGGCAGAGAGATGCGGCGTGCGTGGCGAAGGGTTTGCGATCGGCGGAGAAGAGATGCGAGGTGTGGCGCGCGCGAGGAGATTTTGCAGATCGATAGCTTTTTAAGGTTTTAAGGCAACTAAATAAATATATACTAGTATTAATTTATGGTATAATGTATAACGACATTTATAAACTATGTCATGATATAGGATCTAATCAAACATTATATTTTGAAAATTAATTAGTTTTAATAAATGTCACTATAGAAAATTTATAACGACATTTTATAATAAGTGTCGTAAAGAAAATGTCCTAATAGACCTATTTTCTTGTAGTGATACATTTAGGCACATAATTTCCATAATATTGTTGTAGCACCTTGGTCACATTTGCGACACTCGTTGTGTTAGATACGTCAAACATATAACTGCCACAATATTACCATACTAAGAAGCTCATTATATTTTTAAAATATCTATTCTCACATACTCTGCTTCGATAAAAAGGTAAAATTATTACTTTATGAATCTATTTAAGCCGATTCAGTTTATGCAGTAATTATTACTAATTTAATCCTTTACTGGCACATAGTTATACAGTCGGTGTGCCAAATAAGTGAAGACACCTAACCCCAATCATCTTTTTTGCAACTTGTTGATCACATTGCTCCCACAACGCTGTGGTAGATACGTGGAAACAGATAACTGTGAGCATTGTATATACGTGTAAACAAATAATTGCGACATTATTAATTGGACCTTCTTGGCTGCATAGCTACCACAAGACAAGACAAGACAGGACACTTTCGGATTGTTTATTTTAGACTGATTGTAACTACACATCAAGACAAGACAAGACTCCTATGGTTAGAGCTTCTGCATATGAGTTAAATAGGTGTTATAACTCACGTATTGGTGTTACAACCAATGTGACATTGCGTTAATGCCACCAGGCTTTGAATGCGTTCAAAGCCATTTATTTATTAAAAAAATTAATAAAATAAGATTTTATTTATAAAAAAATCAAATAAAATAAAATGAAAATAAATTAGAATCAAATCAAAACAAAGAAACCAAACTAAATCGGAATGAAATCGATATTATGAGTTGAATCGAACTAAAGTGAAACCAAACTAAATCGGAACCAAACCTAATCAAACCAAATAGGAACCAAACCAAATTGAAAAATTCAATTATTTTATAAAAAAAATAAAAATATTGAAAATATATTTTTACATAATAAATGTATTTAAAATTATTTCTATTTATTTATTTTAAATAATAATCATTTAAATTACATAAATAAAATTGAAATTATATTAATTTATTTTAAAATAAAAATAAAAATAAATGAGTAGATAATGGAACCCAAATAATGAAGATAAATATTAAAATGAATGCGAGAAAATTAATATGTTAATATAATATATATGTGGCATGTGGACCCCACAAATAATGTGTATTAATGTAAAACAAATGTGAGAGAACGAAGGTGTTAATATAATGTGTATGTGGCATGTGGACCCCATACTTTTTATGAGGTGGTGGGTGTTATAACGTTAAATGAATGTAAACATAGTTTGTTCTCATCTCTTCCACATCCAATTTTTAACGTATAGTTTGTTCACACCTGATTCATTTCTTTGTCTGTTTTGATGGCGAAAAACATTGGGAAGCTGACACCTTCTGATGGGGCCTTGCATTTAGTGAAATCATCTTTGGATCCCAAGTCACAATATAGTGCACAGTATATTAGATGTGTCAAAAATTAATAGTGAATTACTTGGGAAGTTTTACGGCTTCAAAAACATAAGCTACAACACATTGTAGCAGCTAATGCACAGTATATCAGCTAACTGATACGTGGACACAGCTAGCTGCAACACCTTGTGACAGCGTATTGTAGCTACTTGGACACATGGCTCCCGTTGGTGGGGCACCTACGTCCACAGATGGCACTGTGACAACGGTGTGGCAGCTAGTTTTCATTTAGTTGTCACAACATTGTTGCAGCTACTTGGAGACTTAGCTGCCACACCGTATTGTAACTACTTGGACACATGACTCCCGTTGGTGGGACACCTACGTCCATATATGGCACTACGACCACAGTGTGATAGCTAGTTGTCATTTAGTTACCACAACGTTGTTGCAGTTACTTGGAGACTTAGCTGCCACAACGTATTGCAGCTACTTGAACACATGACTCCCGTTAGTGGGGCACCCACATCCACATATTACACTGCGACCATAGTGTGGCAGCTAGTTGTCATTTAGCTCTTACAACGTTGTTGCAGCTACTTGGAGACTTGGCTGCCACAATGTATTTCAGTTACTTGGACACATGGCTACCATTGGTGGGGCACCTACGTCCACAGATGGCACTGTGACAACATTGTGGTAGCTAGTTGTCATTTAGCTATCACAACGTTGTTGCAGCTACTTAGAGACTTAGCTGTCATAGCGTATTGCAGCTACTTGGATACATAGCTTCCGTTGGAGTGGCACATACGTCCACAGATGGTACTGTGACAATAGTGTGGCAGTTAGTTGTCACAACGTTGTTGCAGCTACTTGGAGACTTAGCTGCCACAGCGTATTGCAGCTACTTGGACACATGGCTCCCATTGGTGGGGCACCTACATCCATAAATGGCACTGTGACAACAGTGTGGCAGTTAGTTGTCATTTAGCTGTCACAGCGTGTTGCACCTAGTTTGAGACTTACTTACCACTTTGTGATGCAACAACTTGGACAAATCAAGTTTAATTAGTTTTGTAGCTACTTCGCCTGGGTTTGGCCTCTGAAACATCATCCTGGACATAATTTCCTTTATTATACTCTTTAAGGTTTAGAACTTTATAAAAAATTTTAGGTTTTCAGTGTCATACCAGAATTTCTTCCTATGTTACTTCTTCACCGACCTATTGTAGTGGTTCTAGTTCTTCGCTGTTCAGTTTAAGAAGATGTTACAACGAGTAAGTATCACCATTTTAGAAATCTCTCTTTTTTGTTCTCCATAATGTTATTCCTGTACCATTACCAGTGTTAAATAATATTAACAAACTGTTATTCGCTAGCAATGGAAGATTCTGGTTTAGATAATTAGCTATATATTCCCCAAGTCGGTGAAGATCGAAAGCCTCGGATAAGGATGGAATTTCCATCAATCGAGGAGGGATTTTCGTTCTATAACCATTATACACGTGAAACAGGTTTTTGTATGAGAATAGGCAACCAAAAAAAAAATAATAAGACAAATGAGGTTGGATGGATACAATTCGTGTGCTTTAAAAAGGGACAAACATATATTAATAGGAATAAAGGAGCACAAAGTCAAAGCAAAAAGGATAAAGAACATGGCGATGTTCAGACTGGATGTAAGGCAAAGCTTTCGCTTATTATTAAACCACATAGAGTAGCTACTTGGGTTGTAACAAACATCATGTAAAGTCATAATCATCCATTATCGAATCCTTCAAAGGTCCATTTGCTCCAATCACATCGTCATGTTTCTGCAGCAAATAAAGTATTAACTCAACATTTTTCAGAGGCTAATGTGCCAACTTGTTAACAAATTCGATTATTAGAGATAAAATATGGAGGGACAGAGAATGTAGGTTGTACGGAGAGAGATATCAGGAACTATGAGCAAACTCTAAGGGATGAACAAAAGGGTATCGATGCTGAAACTTTGGTCGAGTTTTTTGAATCTGAGCAAGAGAAGAATTCAGCCTTTTTCTTTGCATATGAGACTGATACAAATGGCAGATTCATGAGGTGTTTTTGGGCAGATCATGTGTCAAGGAGGGCA